>JNHV02000767.1:0-10860 GCA_001691785.3 Amanita brunnescens Koide BX004
GATCCCACTTCGTTCAACCCATGACAAGGAATCGCGAACAGTCGAGTTGGTATTCCCATTCTCAGAAGACTCTCAAGGGGTTCAGGGGGTTTCTGAGCATGATGGTCCGCCTATGATAATCCGTGATTTTGAGGAAGACGGCACCCTGGAACTGTGCATATTATCAAAGGAGGTCATTATATGCGAGGCGGAGGATAGAGAGGGTGATGATGATGATGAAGATGGAGACGAGGTAACTTACCTATACTACAAGATAGGTTGGAGTATTCTACACCGGATATCTTCACGGGCGGTCTAATTGGAGGTGTAGCGTGGTACATGTGCCGTAGACTGAGGTTGACACGCCCACAGTCGCACGCAATGGGAGATGGCCATGGAAAGCGGCGCGTCCGAACAGTGACCACAGTCATGCATTCTACACCAAGTACGAGATACAAAGCTCAGAGACCCTCAATAATCTTCCTAGCCTCCTCCGCCCGCACCTTGAACCGCGCCAGCTCTCTCTCCCCATCCCTCTTGAGCTTATCGTACTCTATCTCCATCTGATACCGTATCCATTCTTCCACCGTCATCTCCAGCTCCGCGTCAGTGAGCGTCTGCAAAGGCAGATACGGAATCCGAGATAACGCCGGCAAAATCTGCGCCTCGGGCGTCGTTGCTTTAACAGCTGCCGCCGGTGGAGCTGGTGGCGGCGATGGCGTTTTGACAGCACGTCCCGTCAGCTGCGGAGGCTGATCGTGCATCGACGCGGCTCGTTTCTCAACGATAGGAATCTTGTCAAAGTTCGGTGCCAACGGCTCCGACGGAGGCGGGGTTTTCTTGAGAATTGACATTCTCTGATCAGGCCCGTCGTCCATATGCACGTCTTCCGGAGGCTCTACAGTCGTATCAGTCTCGGGAATATCCACGTCTCGTGTCGCTGCGATGGGCTCGTCTGGGATTGTTTGTGCTTCAGCCATCTCAATATCGCTCGGGTAGCGGTGTTTTGAATCGTTCTCGACCAGTGTCTTCTTCGCTGCGCTAATATTCGTTTCTTCAATTTCCATGTCTTGATGTGCGGTCGTAGTAGCCGTGTCACTTGCCGTTGTTGGCGTGGTTGCAGCATGAGCCTTTGACGGAGGCTGCCGAGTTCGGTCACTCTTGTTACACTTGTCATCCGTCTCGACGGTAGTTTGCGGGACCTTGTACACCACGGGCTTAGCACCATTCCCTGGTGTTCGCGTCTCCTCTTTCCTAGGAGATCTAACCGGCTTGAACTTTTCGGTGGAGATTGAAATTAGATGCCTCGGCACAGGCGTACGTTCTCCTTCCTGATCGCCCACCAGGACTCGTTTCGAAAGGCCAACAGTATCTTCCTCCTCATCTTTGGACATGAGTCTCTCTGCCTTGTCTCTAGCAGACGCCTCATCCTTTTGTGAAGACGCCATGGGTTCCCCTCTCGCCTTGCCAGAATTTCCTGGAACGCGCGAACGCGAGAGAGGAGCAGCCATTTCTTCCTCGTCCTCCCCAGACTGATCCTGAATAGATTTGCGCTGAACAGTCTCGCCCTCCTCTCTGTTCACTTCATTACTGCCAGTGTATTCCCCCACGATTTGACGACTCTTCTGCTTCTCCACCTCATCCGTGGATGACACCTGGTTCTTCTTTCTTGAGGAAGCCGTCGACTTCCCTCTCGATTTTCCGGGAGCGGGAGTCACGTCTTCCTCATCCCGTTCCGACTGATCTTGCGTAGGCAGAACAATATCATCTTCATTAACCGTCTCCTCTTCCACTCTCTCCGGCGCTCTCTTAACTGCGTTCCCCGCCTTCTTCCCCCGAGAGGCATTGGCAACTATCGACTTTGACGACCTCTTCCCGGTCTTAGCTCCAGAGCGTGACCGCGACGCGGCCGGGTACCCTCCCTCCTCTTCTGACATCCCATAACCCGTTGCATTCCCTTCCCCTTCTGTCACCTCCGTCGCGCTTTCCTCCCTCTCAACACGTCTACTCGTCTGACGCTTCGTTTTCCCGCCAACCGCGACAGCCTCCTGGGACTGCTCACTTTTTTTACTCCGCGACGCCGCCTTCCCGCCGCCTTTCCTGGAGGCAGTACGCGACTGCGAACGAACGGGCGCCGCATCCTCAGGCTCGTCTTCATCCGTATCCTCAACAACCCGACCCTTCCGACTCTTGCCACTCTTTGCAATTGGCGCGCCCACCGCCACATCCTCGCTTTCACCGGCTTCCTCTAGCCGCCTTCGCGACGTAGACTTTCCCTGCGCTTTTGGCTGTTTGCGCGACGCGCGTGACGCGCGCGAACGCGATGCCGCAGGACGCGGGCGCGCTTCCTCCACCTCCTCCACCCCTTCCTCTTCCTCGCCCTCTTCTGTAACGCGCATCCCAAGCTCGTCGGAGCTCTCCGCTTCTTCTTCCACCACATCCTTGAGCGCCCTAGCACCCCTGCCTTGGGACCTGCCCTTTGCCTGCTGGGCATACGTATCAGATACAGGCTGCTGCGATGCCGCCCGCGTGACTCCGCGCGTCGAGGGGCGTGCAGACGGCGCACGGGAGGTCTTCCTCGTCTTTTTGGCTCCGGCGGGTTTTGTAACAAGTTTAACTGGTACCGAGTCTGATGTCTCCTCTTCGGCACGGCTGTCCTCTTCTTCTTGTTCTAGAATGTCGTTCTCCTTCGCGGGTTCCTTGTGTCCCCTCGCCGGGCGCGACGATCTAGACCGGGAAGGAGGCTTCGCGTGGGCCTTTGACGCCGGCTTTGCAGACGTGGACCGCGTAAGCTTGTTGGTCGGCGGAGAAGCGGGTGCAGGCGGCGTTGTTGCGGACGGTCCGCCCGCCGAGGGGGAATAGACGAGAAAGGGGCAGGTTGTGCCGGACTTGAGTCGTTTACGGTGTTCCTCCCTAGTAGATGTTAACTTGGTTCTATTGGGAAAAGCGCAGCTCACTGACATTGGATCGTCGCCTTCCTCCCAGCCGCTCAGAGAGATGTTGCAGTATAGACAAGTTGCGAGGTCGTCGCCGGGGTGTACAGGCGTCCATACGAAGCCTGCCTGAGCCATCTGATATCAAACCTGGAGATAAGGGCTCCTGAAAATCGACTCGCAACCTACACGAACCTTGCGCGAGTTGGCACCGTGGCCTTTGACCTGGTCGTGCACCCAGCCATCGCCCACTCTGAACGTACCCAATCTCGCCTTTTCCATCCGTTTCGACGCAGGCAGACGCGTCTTGTCCGGAAACGTGAACCTATCCAGGTGTTAATCAATGTACTAGTGCGAACGCTCAATCCGCTTACCTGCCATGGCGGTCCATATCGGCTCTCAGACCGCACCGCACGGCCGCCCAGCTACACTTGTCGCCGCACTTTGTCCAGTGAAGATCAAACGGGTCGTCCTCCTCCTCCCACTCGCTCAGCTGCTTCCCGCACTCAAAGCAGTCGACGTTGTCCCTGTCCTCGAGGCTCGGGTTGAAGTAAAACCCCGCTTCGGCCAACGCGTCCGGGTTCGCCTTGAAAGTCGGTGGATGGGGCCATTTGCTCGCGGATTTGGAGCTCTTGGCGCGCTTTGACTTGTGGAATGAGGCGATTCGGTTTTGCAGAGCTTCCATCTGGTCGTGCGTGACCACGTCGCGCGTCGCGTCACGTCCAATAAAATACTACTAGTACTACTACTATTACTCAATGCTACTCTATAGATATGATAGCCCCGCGACGGCCTGAGCGTGAATCTACTGAACTCCGGCCTGCAATGGGCCCAGGCGTCTGCTCTCCAATGCTATCCGCCAACTGCTGTATCAACCGCGCTTGCGCTGTTACCACCTGATGCAGCTGCGCTATTTGCTGGCTCAGCTCTGTTTGGTTTTGAGCTAGCTTAAAGTTGGATAAGTCTCGCGGTATCTCGGGCGGTGCGAAAGCCGGTTCTGCGTCGACGTACGAGTCTCTCGCGTCCTCTTGCTCTTGCACTTGCTCTTGTGGCTGGTGATTATTTCAAATAGTCAATGTGTCGACGGATAGGCGTCACGAAGGGCTTACCCTGTTTTTACTCATCTTCTCCCAGACAACGCTGAACTCTCTTCCCAGAACGAAACTGGGAAGCGTGATTGTGAGAAGCCCAAAGACAAGAATAGGTATTGTAATCAGCCGGCCCAGGAATGAACGGGGAGTGATTTCTCCATATCCTACCGTCGATATGGCTGGCGGCACCCATACATATGATCAGGCGACGAGGAGGCATATCTGCGGATAGCATAACTCACTGACAAGAACGAACCTTAACCGACAGTGAGCATCGCAAACTCTGAAAACCAGGATAACACTACTCACCACGCCGCAGCGGGAATCGACTAACAAAAGGCCCCATTAGTTGATCGCAACATAAGTGGAGCTTGGTCTCACAGCAAACTGGGATGGATCTCCATCCGAATTTACGAATATATCCAGCGTCTCATCCCATGTCCCCCGCTCCACAAAGTACCTGCACCACGAAACTATCAGAGTTGACATCGCGCAGAGAAGAAATGATATACACACAACAACGTGCTGAACACAGTGAGAATCATGACGACGAAGAAACCGAGCGCGAGCAAAGCGTGTTGCGACCGCCGGACGGAGAGATACATCACCTCGATAGTCCTACATGACTCGATGAGAACACGCCRATATGCTACGAGTTTGGACGGCTCACAGCAGGATAGTGTGGTTGTATCGGAACGGCCTAAACACTCGCAGCAGACGGAACATCCGGAGGATCGAAAACCGAAATAGGACGGACTGCGCAAACAATTCCGAATTAAGTACGCGTCAAGATATACAGCCAGACTGACAGTATCTTGTTGCAATATTAATTCGATGTAGTACGGCATTACGGCTAGCAGATCAATTATCCCATAAAATGCTGAAAAACGTCGGTCAGAACCTGCGCCGCACGACGACGCTTGCGTGACTCACATGTAGTCCATTTCAGCAAACTCAACCAGGTAGAGCTCCATGCTACACACCGCGCAATATATTCGACCGTGAAAAGAGCGACCAGGCTAGTTTCGAGTCCGAACCAGATGCGCGTGGGTATTGAGTGGAAGGCCGGGACGGTTTCCAGCACGGTGACGAGGGCGGAGAGGAGGATCAAAAAGGTAGAGAGCATGTGGATGACGAACGCCGAGGGCGATGAAGTGGCGTGTTCTAAAAGGGCGTTGAGGTTGCGTTTCCAGGCTGGCCGTATGTTGGACAGCTCATGTTTGTACGAGGCAGACGATGGGATAACATCGTTCCTGTTGTTTCCTGGTGAGAGCGGCCCCTGGTCTTCGTTGAGAAAATGCGAGGGCTCTGGATGTCGGATTCCCGTCATCTCGATATTAATGGCCGTAGCCATGAGGACCGTGAGAGACCGTAACGCCGCTCCGTGACGCGCCCGTCACTTCGAACACTGGCTAAAGCTTCCCTCTAGTGGTCTCTCTGCAGAATGGGTGCGAGAAATTAGACAAAAGAGCGGARAATATATCAAACTTCTAAAAATGCACCCGGTATGATCAGATCATGCACCCGAATGCGCCATGACGCCACTTATGCAAGACGACAAAGCCGCTATCATGACTAACAGGTATATTACCATATCGACAACGGAAAACAATCATCCTTGCGCTGATCTATCTTCCCGTGTGAGACCGTCTATGATTGCGAGCGTTGGGCAATACACAGCATGTCATACGTCGATGCTATAATTGTACCGAGCTKGAAGAGACTGTCACGCATATTCCTTCTTGAAATCTTAAACATCACACCAGGGCAGGATACGGGTGTCAGTGATGGAAGGAGGAGTATAAGCGAAATGGAAAGCGCCATTGTGCCGTGGACTCACAGCCGTGTCTGAAAATAACGCGGGACACGCTTTCCCCATAAGCGGTGGCCTCTGGGAGGGTGGCCCTTCATAGGCTTGTTCTCGGACGGGAGATGATCTAGGYCACGCCGGTTGAAGTGGGGTCTGCAACGATCTGCGGCGCAGGAGAAAAAAAAATCAATTAATTAATTTTCATCCTGGCCCAGGAGGAGGACCACCACGTCGAGGAGGCATTCAGCAGTGTGAAGGTTGCGTGTCCAAATGAGGAAGGTGGTGGTACAGGTTCAAGATGCGATGGCCCTGGTGGCCTCGATGCTCCTGCCCGCTACACCATCACCGTTGAGGTCTTCGACGACGGCTTGGAAGAATTTTACGATAGAAGCTACCGCGCCTGCGCCGCCTGTAACCGGGCCTGCAAAAAATCTTTCCTTGGTAATAAAATCAAGTCACGCCATTTCGACAACTCGGTTAAGGACAAACCTAGTGCGACCAAGACAAAGGATGAAATCAGCCCTGCCAGGTCTATCCCAGGCTCCAACGCGTATGCACGCGAACACCCTGTAAACAAGGATAGCCACCCACCCCAGGATGGTTCCCGCGTCCCTGACAACAGTACCCTCACTAACACTGCAACCCCTCAGCTTCCCATTAACACTGTCCCAGCTGATACTGTAGCTAGGAGCGAAGCGACATCAGAAGACACAGACGACTTTGGAGACAAGCTTGCGGGCCCTTCAATGGTCCCCGATTTTCAGAGTACCTCATTGGAAGCTGTAGCTTCCTTCCAGAGTGCTCTACAAATACTTAATACTAGGCCTCTTACCCCTGCTGCCTTCGTTGCGACCCTTCGCGTACGGCATGACGCCGCCTGCTCCCACCCTGTCTCTTCTTGCCCAAAATGCTCTCTTGGTCTTCTCTGCTGCGGTTGTCATCGCTTGTTTGCACCCGCGGTGGCTCGGCACTTAGCATGCACGAATTGCCAACACATAGCCTCCACATGCTGCGTCTCCGCCTTCTGCTGCAACTGCAACAAGCCTTGGACGCATACAGATGCTGTCGCCCCGATCCAACACCCTGCAAAGCGCTTTTACGGCGGCGTGGGTTCCTCCCATGCTTCCAGCCCGGAGCCTGACATCTGGACTCCCTCCCCACGGTCTAGCCCGGACGAAATCGACGACCTCACTGCTCGCGCCAACCTCCCCCTGCCTCCTTCTCGCTCCGAATCGGATGCCTCGCGTGCCGCCTCCCGCGCATCGAGTATCGATGTGCCTGTCAACATTGCCGCAATGCCTATTCCTACGCCGGACTACTCGTCGCTGTCTGATGATCTCATTGACAGTCTCCTTCATCCCTCTTTTCCTGATCATGCTATTCTGGACACTAATGACAAGAGGCATTTCCTTGGGCGAGGTGACCTTTCTATTTCATCCCTCAAGTTATATGCGCGCCGGACTTTTACCGAAACATCCCATTGGATCACAGCCGGTCATTTCCTGGTTGATATCTTTCAAGGCGCTACTATCAAAGGCTCACGCGACGATTTCCGTCGCTTTGTTATCCTCGTCGGCACGCAACTCGGCTACGGCGATCTGGCACAATCAATGTCGGAATCCCTTGATACCAACCGCAAATGGCTGACGAATATATGCACTTGCGCGATGTAGCCTCTACATGGAAACAAAAGGCAAAAGACAACGCAAAGAGTGCGAAAGAAGGACGCAAGGCTCACGACGAGCTCATGAAAGCACGGGGTGACATTACCGCCATCCTTGAAGAACGAGAAGTTCTCATTCAGCAACGTCGCGAATTCCTGGCAAGGGACGATCAACTGACCACGGAGCTTAACAGAGTACACAAGGACTATGGAAACGCGATCGATGACAACGCCAAATTCGCGGCTAACATTGAGACCCTTGAACAGAATATGGCTTTAGTTAAAGAAGAGCTCAATAACACTAGGAACCTCCTCTCTATGGCCGAACATCACAGAGACAAGGCCGAGCAGGACTGCGGAACCGCCGTCCTCCGGTTTGATAAAGAGGTAGCTGACCGCAAAAGAGATAAGGCCTTTTACGAGGCTCGCATCCTAGCGCTTTCAGGATCTGTCGTCCCAACCTCTCAGCCGGATTCTGAGAGTCCTCTCTCAGCCGCCGCCATCGATAAAGCCGCTTTGACAACCCGCGTCAATAATCTTAAGAAAGAATTATCGGTTCGTGATGCTGAACTTGCTAAGCTCCGATCGGAAGTTTCTCTCAGCGACGACGTGAATATTCTGCGCGCTGAACTTGCGGAAGCCAAGGCCGTTGCTGCCCGACTATCAGACATGTACGAGTTGAAGAGTAAAGACTTTCGTGAGTCCGAACTCGAACGACTCGCTCTATTGGGCAAGCAAATCCTCGCCGATGGCGCAGCTCCCAAAGATACACCGCCTGCCCGCCCTCGCCCGGCATCCCGTCATGGGCGACAACGTAGCCGTGTTAAGGATGGCGAGAAGCTGCCAAAGACGACCGAAGCTGAACCTGCCACAGCACCATCTTCACAACCCTTTTGGCAAGACGAACCCCTGTTCACAAAACACGTTGCGGCCATTACCACCGCCACTATGTCTGCATTACCGCATCTACCTTTTGAAACGGCCATCGCCACCGCCTTCACAACCGTTCGCAATGTAGGACCTCCGCCACCGCTCAAATTGGATAAAAAGCCAGGAAACCGACGCTCTGGTGCGCCATCCCCGCCGACCCCTGCTCCCGCCGCCCCACAAGGGAACTTCACGTTCGCAGACATGGTCAAAACGGCTGCATCGAAGGAGACTGACGCCAAGAAGAAGCCTTCTTGGCGCGCCATCGAGACCAGTAAGGCGCTGGTTCTGCGCCCCTCGACCAAAGGCACTCGCGTTTCTGAGCTGCATTTAAAGGTCCCAAAAACATCTGAATCGGCTGATCTATTCAAGCTTAAAGGCAGTGCGCTTTTGGAGCGTATTGCAAAGCTCATAAACGAACACTCCGAGCCCGCGCCCCGCATGGCCTTGCGTGAAAATCCCCTTGTTTTTGTCAAGTGGTCTATGCGAGGAAATCTCGTCCTTAAATGTGCGAAGCCAATGGACGACCTCATTAAAGAAGGTATAAAGGACGCCATCGCCTATTTTTTCCCCTCTCCATCTGCAGAAGTTATGATTCTGAACAAACCGCCTACGACTGCCTTAAAGTTTCTCGCAGTCCCGCGACATAATCTCGATGGGTCCGACACAGACGACATGGACCTCCTTAATGACTTAACTGCGCACCCTGCTTGGGCTGACGTTGAACTATGGTCCAACCCTAAGTTCATTAACTTGAAGGCTGGAATGGCAGGCGCAACGGTAGTCGTCTCTGTAGTTGACGACAATCAAGGCAATGTGGGACGGAGGCTCATGGGTACGATGGTCGATTTCTCTGGTTGTATGCGGCCTTGCAAACGTTGGGTTGAGCTCCCTGCCCAGCCTTTCTGTGGTCAATGTCAATCATGGGGTCACCCGGGCACACGATGCCCCGCTAACATCTTGATATGCGCACGATGCGGCGGCACTCATGACTTCCGCCAGCATGATAGGTATTGTGAAACTTGCAAGAAGGGCCCCGGTCATTCCTGCACTCCCTTTTGCCGCAACTGCCGAGGACGCCATATGTCCACTTCCCACGAATGTCCCTTCTGGATAGGTCGTACCAGCAAGGAACGCCATGCCGAACTTTATGCTGAAATCGAGGCCAAATTCCCTAGGACAAACGCCAAAAACGATAAAAACGCTGGTGCTTCTAAAAAGACCTCCGGGCGCAAAAAGGTTGGCTTTTCTGGCCCTGACGCCGAAGGTTTTATACAGGTTGGAGTTGCGCCGGGAATTGCACGCATCGACACAGTCCCATCAGAACCGTCCTCCCCACCCCCACCTGACAGCAAAAAGCCTGACGCTGGAAGCATCATCGGCGTTCTTGCAGATGAGGCGCTTCGCGCAGAGTTGCGGGGGAATGAAGAGGCACGACGCCTCATGCAAGAGACTTTATTAGACGAAGCCGCTTTCGCCGCGGCGGACGCAGCTGAGAGCAAACAATCATCGGGTAGCCCCCCCCTCAACCTTTCCTACGTCTAATATGTCTATTACAGCCCATATATCTAAAACACGCTTCGCGTTTCAGAATGTACACAAGTCAAGACTCACCGTCCATGAACTCCTCGAAAACCTTCAAAATGACATTGATTTCTTATTTATACAAGAGAATCCAGTTTCTTTCATCAGGAACGTCCCTAGTTCGAACAATAGCGTGGGAGACCCTTTGATCGGTCCAGTACATCATCGGCAATGGCAATGTGTGGAGAAATCTGCCATTCAGAATACGTCTCAGGTCGCAATCTATATTAACAAACGCTTCCTTGACCAGTTTCAGATCTTCCCCGACTTCTCTCCATCGCTCGATCCAAACGTCTTGCCCGTTACGCTCAAGCATAATCTGACCACATCATGCTCTTTCACGATCGTCAACGTCTACAATCCACCGAAGACGCGGAACTCTGCAATCCATTCGCTCGTTGGCCTTTTGCCGCGGTTGAAAGACGCTCTAGTCATACAAGGAGACTTCAACTTACCTTCAGGCATTTGGGACCCTACTAGAAATAACTCCCCACCAACGTCCGTCGACCTTTTTAACCATCTATCTGACGAGGGCTTTGGGCTCGTTAACGACGAAGGCGCCCCAACCTGGACCAACCACCGAGGCTCTTTTTCAGTCCTAGACCTCGTATTCATCAAAGACTCTATCCATGACCTTGAACCAGACGTTTTCATCAACTTGGAAGGGCGGGGAGATCTGATCACGCTGTCGAAATTATGCTGTGACACATCACAATAGCATAATAAAGCACTTGCATAATCGTTATTATGTCACTACATCTAGACTCAAGGTCTAGACTCGCCTAGAGTCATCTAGACATAGAATGTTCTAGACTACTGTATTAATAGCATATGACTCATACCTGACTCATATGACTCACACACAATGTCATG
>JNHV02000768.1:0-10887 GCA_001691785.3 Amanita brunnescens Koide BX004
GAATGCTATGGTCTGAGTGCCTCACTGATGGTTTCTTGGATCAATCACTTTAATAACGCGTCACCGACTGGTGCCTTCATAACGTCTTCTGATACCCGCAGCCATTTATACCACTATCGACTGGTGGTGACTTGCACGGTACCCGAACGATGCAATTTACCTTATGGCTCACCTTTGAGAATGGGCGATCCAGGAATGGGCTTGATCGTACGCCAGCCGCCTGCATAAGAATTAATAGATGTAATTCCTGACTTTGATCGGAGTAACCCTCCACTATTATCCRGGGAAAAAATTGTTTGGGTAGTGCCGGAAGCAACTTGCTCAAAGCGATTTCCTTCTGTGGGTTGATCCATATACACATCTCATGTCCGCCATCTTTTGCGATATAGTCATGGGTCTATCGATATTTGCCAGACTAGTCACGCGCTCACGATTCACGGATCCTGCTCAGCACATGGCAAAGATTCAGGAATACCGTGGAAAGCTCAGTTATAAATAGTTACACGTCATTCCCACTAATATGAATGGGTGAGTATTTTTTTAGGAGGAATGGACGATACAGGCACCGCCGCACAGCTCCTTTGGTAATTTGCAAGGCCAATCTCAAGTTTAACCTCAGGATCGGTTGAAATAGCGACCATCTTCAAATACATGCCAATTTATGCCTATATCCAAGTTCCAACCTGCGTTCATGGTGTCGGAGTTAAACCCAGCTGCTTTATATTCGGAAAGGCATGGGTCATGATTATCGATAATCTGACGAGACTCTCACTGGAGCTGATAATCATCAGTCTACACACCGCTACGTCAACGAACGTTGACGACGATGTCCCATGCAGGGTATCACTCATTCCTCCTAACTAGGCGGTACCTGGGGCCTGATTGATGATTGACAGATCCGGTCATGACGTCATCAACCACCACATCTCACCACATATATCAGCAAATATCCTCATATATCTCACAACTATTCGAAGGTCCCAATGATCCGCCGGACCTATGTGCAGGAACAGATATCATTCGTTGAACCTAATTTTGTCATTTATTTACGCCTCCAAATAAGAAATGTGTGAAAAACACAGTACTACTATACCCAATACGGCTGTCAGCTTTTGGATAATCCGCTTAGCTGCCTAAGGCCAAGCTAGAAAACGGTGATTGCGTACCGCGACAAGCCAGCAGAATCGCCGTTGAACAGATCAGCATCGCTGGGGTTTGGTCCAGTGCCAAAAAGTGGTCTATCTTGAGGGGCTAGATCAGGATCGCTTCTACCGGTTAACATAGAGACTTACGCATAACCAGCTGGGAGCGTGCCAATGCTAGAGCCCCAGCTTGCAATCCACAGCGGGTTATTCAAGTTGTTCTAAAAGCCGCTATGGTCACAGGCACAAGTCGTCCACCAGTCGCTTGTGGTGTAAATAACTGGAATATTATAAATCAAGGACGCGATAGAGATGCTACACACCGTGTGGTCTTGGAATGATAGGTGTTAGAGAAATAGGTGAGACCGCAGGGCAAAGCGGGACGGGAGGAAGGCGACGAAGGATGAGGTGAGGGACGACAATGAACAGCGCTCAAAGCACACCATCACACGATGCCATTTTGCTGATGAACCAATCCCAGCAGATTCTACCCGGGCGATTTCTCACTGGGCTTGATTCAAGTAGGAATACGACACATTTTCTGTTTCACGTCTACTCTAATGGTAATAACTTCCCGACTACCTGTTGGATTTCTCCTGCACAATCTGTCCAACGAGCACTCATCACCACATTTGTAAACCCTAGATCATGTGCAAAGTGAACCACGTTTACGCTCTCCGTGTCAGACTGCCAGATGGGATGGTAGTCCTCTTGACGAGTGAAATGAACGACCCATGCTTCATTTGCTGAGAGAAGCGCCGCATCTTGAAGGATTTTCTGGATGTGAGACTTAACGGAACTTGGTTCTCCTGTGGCCAACAGCTCAAGAACAATTGTCTGGTCACCCTTCATGAGCACAATGTCAGAATACTTGTGCTTCTCTGACCCGTTTTCCAAGTGCCATTGACCAATGACTGACCAATCATACCTCCGAAGCCAGCTCGCAAGAATCCTCATGAGCTCAGTATCGTACACGCTTTCTCGAGGGACACAGCCGGTGGGTGAGCCGTAAGTTTTTACCTTCGGCATCTTGAACGAACAAGATGATGCAGTGAAGATAAAAGCCTTGTCGAAGAACTTGAGTGATTCAACGAGTATGCCCAAAACGTCAGCATCCCCCGTGTGTTGAAGGGGGAGACGTGATGAAGGAGCATTCGGTAATTTGTCCGGAATGAGTTGGTTTCGTATCAATCCGTCCACCAGAGGTGAAGCCATTCTGTAACACGCCATGTCAGGATCCGGTCTTAGCAATACACCTTCGGATGTCAGGGTGTCTGCATCCTCCTCTGCTTTCTTGGCGGTCAGTGTCACATCACCGAGAAAACCGGCAAACCGAGAGCGGAGAAGGTTGACGGAAGAGGAGGCTTCTTGACGAGAGAGTGAGTAGATCATGGAATGAAATGTATTGTGACGCGAGATCGTGCCATATAGCCGCTCCGCAGGAAACCGTTGCCAGAGATTGTAAGAGATGGTCCGGGACTCATGGCAAATCAAAGTAGACAAGTTGTCGAAAATCGTACGCCCACAAAGGCAGACCATTCCGGGGTGACTATTAAGGGATTTTAGGAACTATACACCAGTCAAGTTGGGCGACTAACCCGCCCGATTTGGCCCATACATCCTCTACGATAGCATCGTCAATTGAAAAACTTACATCCTGCGCAAATTCACGGAAGAGCTTCCTAGTCTCATCAATGGTAAAATATGGGCACTGGACAAAATCAGCGACGTTGAACGGGATTCCGCGAGTCGACGTGTTCAAAGAAATAATGCCAAAAGTTCCAGCAGCAATAATGCACTGGACGGTGTGGCCTTCATGATGTTGTTTGAGTTCTCGGAAAGCATGGAGGCAATCATCTCGAACATCGTCTTGCGCTTGATACAAAGAACAGAATTCGTCGAGAAGGAGAACGACTTTTCCATCCCAAGAGTCATTATAGAAATAAGATATGAAATCAGATTGGGACGACATTGGAGTAGTGGGTCCCTCGGGAAATCCACGACCGCACTTGGCAATAGCTAYGCCAAATGATCCCCAAAATTCCTCAGTGCTGCCCAGGTAAAATAGGCGGCTGAATGATATACTTATCGAAAGCAGCTCAGATTGTGATTGTCAGGGGGCGTGAGAGTCACATACTACAAAGCCCAATAACCCATCGCCTCGAGTTTTTGCTGCAGCCAGAGTAACCGTGTTGTCTTTCCCGATGCTCCGGCACCCGCGAGAAGCAGATATGTGCCTTTCAATACAGCGTTCAAACAAAGCTCGGTTTCTTTCTGAGTTCCAGGATCCACGTAATACCGTTCATTCGCTTCATTCACAGTGATTTCCCCGTCGATGCTCCATTTTCTCTCAAAGGGGCTAAAGGAATTGATGCAGTGCTACTCACATGGAACGCGATTAAAACTCACCGTTTCTTCTTTGCTTCGCCGTCGTCTTGTGCAGACAGCGAACGAGAGCGTTTTCGGGAAGCTGAGGCAGAAAAGTGAGAGGTATATAGAGGGCTAGAGGGGCAGGTGGAGAAGCGGGTGCGAGTGGCGAAACACAGTTATAGAATGTGTACAAGCGCCGATGATCAGAAAGCGAACAAAAGATAAAACATAGAGAGGAGAGTGATGGAGACGGGGAGAGAAATGATAATGATAATGACAGTGCGGGATGAGAGGGACAGGATCAGAATTTAAGGAGATCACAAGAATACTTACGTGTAGGCGGGGCTTCCGCAATGATATGGAGGTGCTTGCGAGGGGGTAAGGGGAAATGTTCCGATAATCCGTCAAGAGGGTTTAATTTGACGCTGCCTGGGATCTGCTGCGGGCTTTGAACGCCTTTAAGCTTTGTGTCGATTTCCGTAGAAGGAATGGGTGGAGATAGCTTGCCGAAATTTAGATGTCATCGACCCGCACAGGGAAGATGTCGCTCACCTTCCAGAGCTCGAGGGTGTCGGGCTGGATGCCATCAAACGTACGTTCCTTCTCCTCCTTGATCGCTTCCTTCAGGTGACCCACCGTCATACTTTTTCCGATGTCGACGGGGAAAGGGTTGTCGGACACATTGAGAACCCAACAGAAAAGTGTGAGCTGATCATCTGAGCCAGCCATTTATTGAGCCATTAAATTGGTCTGACTGCTGATTTCTTACCGTCTCCGGATAGACCAGATAGATTGGAATCCGCTGACCAAGTGGAAGCGAGCGCGACTAGGGATAATTAAGGAGCGATGAATTAGGGCAAGTAGTTAGTAGGATTGAAAGCGCACTCACGATCAGGAAACTGCAGATCCTGCACGACAAACTTGATTTCCTTAGAAGATTGATCATAGCGTTCGTAGAAATACTGAAGTTCTTCCTCGCTGGCGATAGTAATTGTGTCCTTGGCTTCGTCGAAGAAAGTAACGCTGATATTCTCTGGTGAAACGTTATACAGTCCAACGATTTTCGAGGTAAGATCTCCCCAGCTTGGCTGTACATCAAAATATGCAAGTCTAGTTGGGGCGTTGGCCTTCTTAAGTTTGATWGTAATGAAAGACATTTGAGTAGTGTGACAGTTTACGGTCACAGTCACATGGTGACAGCGTGCGACAATGTGGGAATGAAAAGAAAGTCCCGAAACAAACTGCAGAACATAATATAAGTTGTGCTTAGTGCGATCCGAAAGACGACGGGCTCATGTGCACATGATGTGGCAAAAAGCTTCATTCAATTGATTCGTGCGATAGTTCACCATGGTAGGCATCTTCACGAAGAGGCTGTCCTCATCCACAAAGTGACAGGCCAGGTTGCCATCATCAGTGTCACCGTCGGCACCGAGACAATCTGGRTTGTCGTTATTACTTCAACTCGACCCTACAACTGCATTAATAACTTTGTCTCCACAAAACAGCCATACCTAACGGGATTGTTACTACTCAGCAGATTAGACGAAGTAGTAGTTTGTTGAAAAGCCGTGTAACTGGCTAGTATCCTAGCAGTGCTCAAGCTGATTTGGCATTCTTGACAGACCCATCACACGTAGCATGTGCCAACGCCATGTTTAGCACCACCGTTCGCCCGCATAGCTGTGGAGCTGCATGTGCTGCACATGGAACAATTCTTGATTTCTTTTTCCCTAGTGATATGGCGTACCTCATACCTGTACAGTGTAAAGGTGCCTCTGGTCACATTTCACATGTCACAACTCGCTGACTAAGAGTTTGTTCCTTCTCACTTTCGCCGTGATCATGGTAAGGGTGGGCCATATGAGGTTCGTCTTCAACCTAACAATACATTGTTGTAGATCATCCCAGTGCGATGTTTTTCGTGCGGCAAGGTCATTGGCGACAAGTGGAATGCCTACCTAGAACTACTCGCAAGGGACATGAGCGAAGGGTGAGCCCTCTTCGTTACCCGCGTATTCCTCCGTGTACTTTACGACTGTCAGTGATGCCCTGGACGAGTTGCAGCTGAAGCGGTACTGTTGCCGACGCATGGTGCTCACTCATGTTGACTTGATTGAAAAATTGCTCCATTACAACCGTGCGTCCTGCCTTTTTGTTTCCGGTGCTATATGGGAACATCAATTCTTTTCTGCAGCTATGGAGAGAACAAAAGACAAGGCGAACGTGTAAACGCATGCCACGGCGTGGGGCTCGTCATCGGCGGTTAAACAGTATCTCCGGACGTGTATACGTATATGTATGTTGTAAAATAGCCTCTCAGGAAAGGCAGACTTCTTGGGTAACGCCGAAAAGTTAGCCTTATACGAGCCACAGGAGGCCGTGGCGTGGGAGGAGACTGATAAGGAGCTACTATTGTGCTGTTGTCACGGAATAAATTGCGCGTATAACCGAATACATGAGTGATTCCGCCGGCGTCATGATGTCAGCTGATGATATGATCACGTATAGATAAGTGGTGGCGAAAGTTCATTCAATCCAAGTCATGCCAAAACTCACGGACTACAAGGTCCTCGTATTCGACGTCTACGGCACCTTAATCGTAAGTTTTCCGAATTCATTGTTGATGTTTCTTCAACGACATAGGCAGGATTGGGAGCATGGTCTTTACAGTGCTCTCCGGCCGCTCCTTGATAAGTACTCCGCTTCCGCCTCGTGGGGCCGCAGAGAAGCCTTAAAGGCTTTTGGTTCTGTTGAGATGGACCTACAAGCTCAATATCCTGATATGTTATACTCAGACCTGTTGGCAAACGCCCACAAGGAGATCGAGAAACGCCTGAAAGCTTTATCCGAGGCCAATAATGCCGAGGAATCAAACACGGGACTTGTCACATCCACTGACAACGCAACAACCTCGGCAGCCGCTGGAACGGTGGACGTGGACGATCGGCACAAGACATTCGCAAGGTCGATAAAGGATTGGACAGCATTCCCAGACAGTAGCCGGGCGCTGCATTCGCTCGCGGACCATTTCCAGCTCGTCGTCCTGTCCAACGTCGACCATGACTCGTTCAAATACGGGCACGCGCGTCTCTCAGAAGGAAACGGTGTAGAGTTGACGCCCAAAAAGTTGGAACTGTATTCTTATCCCGAGAACAATCCCAACAATCATTGGTTCCCCCGGTCTGCGCCGGATGACAACAAGTCACCCTTCACGCTCGTGTTAACAGCACAGGATGTAAAGGCATACAAACCTTCCACAGTCGGGATGCGCGCTGTACTACGATGCGCATCCAGTGATCCGCGACTGCTCGGGGAGGAGGGGAAGTCGCCGGACGAGATAAAAGAAAAGGTATTGATCGTCGCACAGAGTCTGCTCCACGATCACGAAATGGCTGGTGAATTGGGGATGGCGAGCGTGTGGATTGATAGGCAGGAGGCAGTAATGTGTAAAGATATACCTGACGGGACCAAGCAAAAGTGGACATGGCGGTTTGAGACGTTGGCTCAGTTAGTGGAGGCAGTCAAAGAGGAATTGGGCAGTTGATAATTTGATACACACCTGACATTAGCACGGCTCTACTGTTATCAATCATATTCGGGGACTGCCCGAGGAGTTATCAACGTTATTTCATCCTGACCAGGTCGAGAAATTAGTGCAGGCAGAAGTAGAGAYATCGATAGTATTTTTAGTCTTGTACCATAGAAGGGAATGCGCTAGAATCGTACTAACATTAGTATCTCAAGAAGAGAAAGACGCCTTAAGATCTTGTTTTACTATGCAAACTGTGTTCTTGCGCCGGATCCGTCGCCTTCTGCTCGGTCAGCGAGCGCGGCATTGCAAAGATATCTGCGTATAATATCAAGAGAATTCAATACCTGGAGCTCCGGTCGTGCGAGTAGCTGTATCGTTGATTAACCACTTTGCCTGATAACGGCGGCCAGATGAGTCGTATGACGCTGTGCGCCTTACGTGCACGGCAGGCTGTGGACTGTCGTAAAAGATGCTCCGGACGGTGATTTTGAGGCCGTACACTTGGTGTGTATATGCGCGTCGTTTRAGTCTTGCAGAAGTCTGAATTTCAGCCTGGCAGAACGGAAATGAAAAGTTCTCTCCCTGGGCATCAACTGTCGTGGGTGTATGCGCAAAAAAACCCAGCTTTCTGAGCTTCGGCTAACTTGCTGAGGATTTTGCCGGCCCCGATGCAGAATCGCTTAGCCACGCTTCAGTTACTTGGTACGTTATATACGGGACTCAASCCCTATTGCTACGATCGCACTCGCTCACTGGCTAGGCGATCCTCAACATGATCAAGCATCGATGTATTGCACAGTCCACGGTTACAACGAGTAGTCGACGGCAGCCAGGTATACATTCTGTAGAGGATATAATGACGTACTATACAAGCTAGGGCTACATCCAATACACAACTCATCAAGGGAGTCCTTGCCAACAATATAATACCGTACCCTAGAGCAAAGTTAGCCTACGGAGTAGCAAACATRTAAATGGACCCACACTACTGTTATCCTTCTTTACAGCCTTTCTATTGACCAGAGCAATGAGGCATTTGTTCACTCTAGCCTGGTTTAGATCTGGAGGCTTGACAAGGTCCATTACTAATTCGCAGAAATGTTCAATGAAATTCTAAGGGGGCATGGTTTCGGGCTTACGTTTGACCGTTTGACTAGGTGCGTCCATCAGCCGTTCGATCACCGTTTCCATATTTCGCCGGAGGTTCTACAACAAACATGAGAAGTCTATCTGTAAATGATGCAGGACGCATACAGGATCACTGCCGCGATATTCGAGTGGCAGGGACATGATAATCTTCTCTAACTCGATCTACAGCAATTATGTTAGCCGAGAATGCTCTCACAAGGGAATGACTAGATTTACACTGCGCTCTTTTTTCTCTTTCGCCGTCATCTTGACCTTTGTACCTTTTTTCTTTGCGACGGCGCCTGGCTTTGCTGACGCCTGCGCTGACACAGTTGTCGTTGTAGTGACGTTTGTAGCAGTATATGTCGTTTCAGCATCCGTACACTCTGTAATACCGGTTTTATCAAGTGCAGGATCTGGCTCGCGAGCAACTTCCTCTTCTCGAGCTTGTGCAGCCTTTAATGCCTCCATTGCATGTAATGCATCCCGTTCTAAAAAACCCTTGTATACATTTATTCCCTAGCGTCAGCCGATACGTACCTGCTCTCCTCTTCGCCAAATCGAAAGAGGCTTCGGTTGGCGCCTTGACCGGAGATCAATACGCGTATAGTAAAGTAGCGTATAACATACTTGAGGCCAGTCGGTCGTCAATGCGTTCATAGTCATGACGTAAAGCCAGCTTGCGAAAGACTCATTAAAGGTTGCAAGTGATTCACTGAGGTTCTTGATTCCCTCGGTGTTCGCGTGAAGAACGTCTACCTCGTCTGCAAATTCAGCCATTGCTGGTTCGATGAAGCCCAGGCCATGAGGGGCGTTCGGGTAGGCGCGAGAGCGCGATAGAGCGAAAAGGGAGCCCTGGGAGACGCGACGCAAAGGAGTCCGATGAGGTGTTTGCGAAGAGGACATAAACAAACGCCAAAGTGACAAGCATGTTCCAATGTCGCCGCAGAGCTCTCCGCGCTCTAAACCCCTCATCTTTGCGCCCTGCACGYATATTGAGTCGATACCAGCACAATCTCAAGTCGCAGAATGATTTGTTCAAGATTTTGTTCTTGGGACGTGGCGATTTTTCGTGTTTGGTGATGAAAGAGTTGCATGCCGCTCCAGGTGCGTTATTCAGACATTTCCGCACATCGAGATGGGGCATTGATGCTTTCCAGTGATGTAGATCTCTGGGAACATCTTGTCATTGCTACTCAACCAGACCAACGTGTAGGCCGACGAGGTTCTGAACTTTCCATATGTAAGTCTCATGCACACTTGTTCATTTCTAAATAGTTAAGATGCATAGCGCCGTTGAAACTGTTAGGAGAAAGCCTGAACCTTCCGGTGCATACCATACCAGATTCCAAGGCAGAGTTTCGGCAATGGAAGGCAAGCATACCCTCTGAACCCGCTGTGCTCTGTTAATCGTGGATTAGCTCCCATCGCCATTCTCGGATGAACATCCGAGTCCACCACGAAACCACCTCATCATCACGGCTTCATTTGGCCGTATATTGCCTGCTTCTTTTCTTAACCTTTTCCTACCACAGAGAAGGTTGAATGTCCATCCTTCTCTCCTGCCTGCATACCGTGGACCTGCCCCAATTCAGCACKCAATCATGAATGGCGAGACAGAAACTGGTGTCTGCGTAATAGAGATGTTGAAACGAAAAGAAGGCATCGATGCAGGTCCCGTGTTTGGCTCAACTAGATTAGTGCGTCCCAAGCCTTCTCCCCGCATATGTGGACTAAGGACTAACTATGTTTCAGGAAATGCCTGAAGATGTAGACTTTGCCAGCCTTCGGGATATGTTGGCCGTTGAAGGAGGTAAATTACTTGTTACTACCTTGCGGAATATGTTGGCAGGTCAAGTAAGTTGGCAGTGGTTGCACAGTATATTTCTTAAATGCCGTCCCCTTAGGCCGAATCCACTCCTCAAGCCAGTGCGGAACATGCGTTGTCTGCTCCTCTCATTACGTCTAGTGATACGGTAATTGATTTTGAAAACATGACGGCCGACTCCGTCGTTAGAAGGCACCGCGCTATTGCTCACCAAGTCAGATTAACCCCACTTTGCTTCATTCCGCGTCTCATTCTTCAATTGACAGAGACCCCTGACGGTTTTCTTGGAGACAAAAAAGTCGGTGCAACTTCACGACCCAGTAACGCATCCCCACTCTGCGTCTGAATATCTACTTTTCTCTCCTGGCGCCACCCGCTATGACAGTCAGGCTGGCTCACTTCTTATCAGATGTGGAGAGGATACTGTGCTGTCTGTGCCACGTGTCAAGCAAGAAGGCAAGGCTCTGATTGCCGCGAAGGAATGGTGGAATGGTGTCAAGGGACTTGGTCTGGTCGATGCAGACCAGATTCAGCTGGTTGGAAAAACTGAAGACCAGCTGTAAAGCAAATGTCTGGATATAACAAGTCTTGGTTCGTGCATCTTCGAGGAGATTAGACAATGTGTTGACATACTAAACTACAAATCCGGCAGCTCGTACAACGAAATGTTAAAGTATTAGCTGGATAGATATATAATGCATATTGAAGTCCCGCGTTACTCAACGGTCGACTAATAGAGACTCATTAACTTCGACTTCGTCATCCTCGGAATCATCATCCATGATCGAGTCATGATGCAGAGCGRCTGACGTTGATGAATTGGTACCAGCGGATGCCTGTTGACTATCGAGGAGGCGACTAATATCTTCGTCCAATTGTTCCTC
>JNHV02000769.1:0-10859 GCA_001691785.3 Amanita brunnescens Koide BX004
TGCAAGGGCCAGTAGCTGAATGGCTACGGCCACAGGTGCGAATTGTTCGAAACGATTACTGGAAATGATCGCTTGAAACGATCAAGCATCTGCTTCTCTCGGACGTGGGTTCGAAACCTGCTATAGTTGCTTTTTTATTCACTCTCCAACAAAGAATCGATAATGGTTTTTTTCGTTGTACTAGATGTAAAAACAAACTCAACATCTACGAATCCCACTGTCCTGCACCTTCGAACACCGTAACGCCTTTGATTGTTACCCAGGAAAGTGATTCATGAGAATATACGTTCTTTTACTGCAAGGACCGGTGGCTGAATGGCTACGGTTACAGGTGCGAATCACTCGAAACGATTACCCGAAATGATCGCTTGAAACGATCAAGCATCTGCGGAAGTGGGTTCGAAACCTGCTAGAGTTGCTTTTTCGTTCCATCTCCAACAAAGAAGCTCGACATGAATTGGTCAATGATTTTTTTTCGTTGCACTCGATGTAAAACCAAACTCAACATCTACGAATCCCACTGTCCTGCACCTTCGAACGCCGTAACACCTCTGATTATTACCCAGAAAAGTGACTCATGAGAATATATGTTCTTTTACAGTGCAAGACCGGTGGCTGAATGGCTACAGTCACAGGCGCGAATCGCTCGAAACGGTTACTCGAAATGATCGCTTGAAACGATCAGGCACCTGCTTCTCTCGGAGGCGGGTTCGAAACCTGCTAGAGTTACTTTTTCATTCCGTCTCCAACCAAAAAGCTCGACTTGAATTGGTCAATGATTTTTTTTTGTCGTACTAGATGTAAAAACAAACTCAACAGCTACGAATTCCACAGCATGCGCCTTCGAACGCCGCAACACCTCAGACACTTGTATAATACGACATATTGACATTACTAGAATCGCAAGTAGTAGCTTCAAATATAAAACATCGTGTCTTTGATATCATTGTGCAACTGTCAAAAGGAGGACGTCAACATTACTTAACACCAAGAAGCAATATATATATTTACCCCATTTCCCCAGCATTTCCCAGCTTCTTCGTATACTCTTTCCTTCTCTGTGTCAGAAACACTCCTTGCGCTTCGTTGCGTACCGGCAACAAGAAACTCTTGCAAATAGCACCGACCGCGTTCGCAAGCCAAATCTGCATAATACGCCGGCGGAACCAGGCTTACTGATCTCGTTGCGCGAGCATACATGTAACTGGCAGAGTTTGTGTTCTTCTGGACCTCGTCAGCTCCCAGCCCAATTCCGTCATAGACGACCGTGTAATGCGTTGATTTGACGGTACCCTGAATTCCAGCATGCGCTTGAAGGTAGAAATCGAAATCGAAACTAGTATACAAGTATATGATAAGGAGTTGAATGACGCACGAGGAAAGGAATCTTACACAGATGTGACGCCTCTGTCTACGACCGTCCCAGGTCGCGTGTTTCCTTTCATGTCGGCGTCTTGGCGCGTTGTGGGGAACAGCCTATTTGCATTTTGCCATGAGCGTGGCTCCGAAATGTAGTGTGAAATGACATACTTTGTGTGATGACGTTTGCTGGAATACAAGTCGTCAGTACAACTTAAGATACGAGGGCTGAATAGCGGTGAACACGCACCCGCAGACGATGATTACAAGTTCTGGGTTGTATTTCTTCTCCTGAGCACTCAATCGCTGGAAAGCGCCGGTTATCTGAGTCAACTCCTCGGTCAAAACATCGTCAAATTGTCCCTAATCGTCAAGATTTCTTTAGATCAGAACTGCTGACAGGAAAGGGAACGAACGTCGGAAACGCCATCGCGGAACACGACGATTCTCTCAGGTAAGGTGGAATTGTGTTTCTTGTACGACAACAGGCGTTCACACATCATGTCCTTCAACTCGTCAAGCATCTAGAGGCCATCAGTAAACGGACGTTTACAAGCACAAACACGCCGCACACCTCTTTGTTTTCGAAATGTTTCTGAATCCTGAGACTCGCCGGAAATTGAACAAAAGTATCGTCTATGCTCGCGACAACCGCCGCGATCGATGGCGTTCCAGCCTTGCTGCCTGGTCCGGCGTGCGTCACATCAATGCCGACCAGCATAGTCTTCTTCTTTCGGAACCATTGCATATCCGCATTATCGAGCTATTCCAGATGATCAGATAGGTCTGACTACTCACAAACCCTCAGAAACTCACGACGTGATTCTTTCCTCCGAGCTTGACATTCAGCTTCAGCGCTACGTTTGCAAGGTATTGTTCGCTCTTATTCGAGCCATTCTCCAACACCATATGATTTGTGTGGATCCCCAGTTCGACATCACCAATGCGCTAATTCTCGTCTCAGTAAATCGCCGAAATTTATGGAACGTCAACGCTTACCTTGATGCCCGAGTAAATGGCGTCGTCTTTCCTGTCCAGCAAGACGAGGACGAAACTGGGCTTTCGCGTCTTGGCTAATTGCTCTCCCAGTTGATTCCTTATGATGGACAACGCCTGAGATCGCGATTTGCTATCTTTGTGCGGCGGAGGCACAATAGAGGTCAACGAAATCGGCCGGACGTCCGCGAAAAGGACGCCAATCTCTTTTGCTTTGTTCTTGAACCTATCCGCGAGAGTTGACACTTCATTCTCGCTTGCATTTGGCTTGCCCTCGGCTCGGACATGGATGTACCACCACGAATCGACCCTCGCCCCGCGTTGAAATTTACTGCCAATGAGGTTCCAAGCACCGTTCTGCACTGTTAACGTGCGACCCGGGTATGCAACCTTGGGTGGGATCAATACCCGTCCAGGTATAACTGCCATGTTGGGGTCTATGCTGATCCCAAATGCGTCAAGCGAAGATGTGTCCTGCGTGAGGCCGAGAGATGGCAATCCCTTATTGACGATTGCTTCGGCGTTTTCCCATGGGGGTCGGCAGGCACTTCGTATCATTGCCTTGGTCTCCGGGGGAGTCAAACGGCCTCGACGAGGATTTCCTTCCAAGATCTCGCAGACCTCGGCAGGGACCCAGCTGTGTTCCTCCCGTCCATCTTTCCCTCTTTTCATGCCGATGCTCACGACTGGCAGGTCATCCGCATGCTGAAGCGTGATATCATATCCTGTTTCCGGATGAGATTAACGCGAAACACATCACAAAGAGACAAACACGTACGGGTCTCAATATATTCTGCAACTGAAACCTTCTTCTTTAATTCTTCCCAATAGAAAGAAGTTCGCCGGGCAGACGTTGTACCCACGGTTACTACGCGCTTCTTATAGCCGGTGTGCAGGGTTTTGACTCTGATGTTTGCGAAGGAGACATCTCGGGGAATGGCACCGGAAGATTTGAAGCCGAATGCGATTAAAGCCTGAGCGAGATTTCCCGGTTCGAAAAATGCAGTATAACACGCATTGCTGTCATGGAATGCGAATGAGAACGAGTCTTAATACGTCAAGCTACTTACACGTTTATCATGAGTTGTTTGAAGACAGGCCTTGCAGACGTAAAGAACCCTTTCCATAGTTCGACCCCAGGAACCAATTTCCCACTGGAACCGAAAAAGAATTTGCTAGCGCCATTGTCTTCCTGTTTTCCTAACCGTCTTCCTGTGCGACTAGCGTGTTGTTGCATGATTAGATTGATGGCTGATATGATACGCTGAAGGTCCTCATGGTCGCGATACTGTACGTCACCATTGGTATATCTATAACAATGATCATCAGCTATATGCATACAGGACGAAAGAATTTATTACTGTAGGAGCGTGTCGACGTCGATTTGACCCACAAATTCGACAGTGGTGCTGTATAATTTCGCGTCATCTCTGGGATGCTCTTCATCCTCTTCAACGTATCGTATTACAGTGTCGAGAGGCTGCGGCAATTGTTTTGCTGCGATGATTCTTTGACTATAGTCATGGGCAATATGCGCACGGTATGGCTCGAAAGATGGGTCTTTCTCTAATAACCCGAATATGCGGCGCTTCATTGGTGCGGTAATGCGTGGGCCATCCTTGCCCCCGCTCTTGGCAGCCGGTTCTCCAGTGTCCCGTTCTTTCCCTTTCCCGCTGCGCTGTAATTCCCCTTCAGGCTCGACCTCCTTGATGGTGACCGTGTAGTCCCAAAACGGACCTTTCGGCAAACGAACGGGAAAGAAATTCGTACGCAACATGATTGCGTTTCCGAGTTGACCATACCCTGGTCGCAACGGTCGTTTTGCCTCGGTACATGCCGATTTGAATGTTTGTATGAGCTGAGTTTGACCATCATCTCTCAACCGGTGAGGGAGGCGGGTCGCAACGTCCTCGGAAAAGATGCTGAATTCAGCACGGGGTCTGGTCGGTGGTCCTTTGCCTTTTCTGTGACTCATAGCAAGTTAGAGGATGGGGGAGAGCTTCAAGTTCGAATTGAGAAAAGTAAAGTTGTGTCGTCCGTATGATTGCAAGCTCGCGGCGTGGATCGCAGGTTTGCAAGCACAGTCTGAACAAGGAACAGTGTCATTTGGAGCGAGTATATATAAGAGGGACTGCGGAGCCGCACGTGATCGCTGCCGCTGGACGAGTCATCTCAGCGCTGCCGCGCCGCTAGCTGGCAAAGCCTGAGTCATGTCGGGTCAGATTGTCCGTCAGAAACGTTCCGGGACGCGCCATTTTGGGCTCAAACAAGTACACCATCAATAACCGGCCGGTCCGAGCACCGAGCGCTTTTGCCTTCCATCACCAATGACTTCTAGGCATCATGACCTGTCACTTGGGACAAGTACATGCCGGTGGCATGAGCATCGCCAGAATAGAGTGCCAATGCCATCAAGTACTTACCGTTCAAATCTGCTTCTGGGCCAATGGCGGAAAAGGCAATGACCTGCGTTACGGATAAGGTCATGAATCCCTGGTGTATCACGTCGGAGCTTAATCGACGTAGGGTCCACGTCGCACGATGAACATCAGGGACCAGGATGCCGTTTCTGATTCTGCTTTCGTGCAGCGTGCTCAAGCTGGAGGTTAAGGCAATGACCATCCCGAGCAAGGTCCGAACCAGAGCACTGCGCGGACCTTGTAACGCGTATTGAACAATCCCAGCAGCGAAGAGAACGTGATGGCCACGGAAGAACTACGAGTTCTTGTATTCCCCACTTCCTTTAACCTAGTAGCTGATTTGTCATCCCAGTGAGCCTGGTGCCTCGCGAAGGGTTCAACGAGCATTTCCAGATTGGCCCTTTATAGTAAGGATCGTGCTGGACATCCAAGTGTGTAGCACGTTGCATCTTGGCGGACCCGATTTAGCTTGATGCATGATGGGCTACGTGGAAGAAGCCAAGAATGTGTTGTCCTCTACATTATCATTAGACGGTGAAGAACAATGGATGCCGTGCAGGATCCATTACATCTCCATCGAGTTTTGCCTTTCGGATACAGGCACATTGCACCACATTACCCATGTGTCCTTCGCATTTCCGGAGCGTGGCATGCTTCTATATGATCGGCCTCGTGGAAGTCAGTCTTAACCCGCGTACATATACAACTTGTTCAATTGAAAACTCAGTCTCAAGCTTAACGATGGCCACGGACGTCAAAAGTCCCGACGATGCCAAAGCTRCCAACGACTTGCATGCCCACGCAAAGCCCGAAATTGATTCAAAGGATGTGATAGACGTGTCGTTAGTTTGGCTCTTTCTTCGATTGTTAGCGAGATACTCATCTAGAAACAGCTCCGACTCCGATTCGCTTAATCTGAGCGAGATAGCGAGGTACGGCTACTGTCTTTCATCCGCAAGTTTCCCGGGATAAATCAATGATGTCTAAAGTGCTTTCGCTTCGACTGAATATATAGCAAGTGAGAGGTAATCACCAGCCATGCAGTGTTGAGTGAGAGTATAACGCCCACCTACCAGGGTTCACCCACCAGGAGAGCTGCAGAAATCAGGGTTTGGACAGCAGACAGTTCCGTGTATAAAGTGAGCAGTATTTCATATGTATTTTTGTCGCATACCTGATGGTCCCTCCAGCAACCCAACAGACCTCGGCAAAGGTATCATCAAGACAAATAAGAATAAATCTAACGAGTATACAATATTGCTTATCGGTAAGTGTAGTAAATCGATCCTCTAGAATACCTGTCTGACTTTCTACGTTTAACGCAGGTGAGACAGGGACAGGGAAAACGAGCCTATTATCCCTATTTGCCAACGTGCTCGCTGGTCGAAGTCCCAAAGAATACGAACTTGCCCACGACGAAAGCAACGAAGCTGGGGGCGTTAAAAATCAGAGTCAAACAAACTTTGCTAAGCCTTATGAGTTCACGAGTGTCAATGGCGTCAAATTTCGTATACTCGATACGCCAGGACTCGCTGATACCCGCGGCCTTGCCCAGGATGACCTTCACAAAGCGAGCATCGCAAATGTCATCAAAGAAAACATTACCGCCGTCAATGCCGTCCTAATCTTGGCCAACGGCACTGTGGAGCGCCTCGGTGTTGTCACCGATTATGCGCTCTCTACTCTATCTTCCATGTTTCCGCGCACGCTCGCTGCCAACATCGGAATTCTGTTTACGAACGTTCCAAACCGTCTATCGTGGAATTTCGACCAGAGCTCCTTACCACGCGTCCTGCAGAGTTGGGAGCGTTGCAGAAAACGGGGTATGAGAAAAAATCAGTTCTTGCTCGATAACCCCGTAGCGTTATGGAAGAAGCTCGTTCAGCTTCGTGAGCAGGGCTTGTCGAACGACCGGGAATTCGATGAATCTGAAAATATCGCGAACAATGACTGGGAATTGGATGAATTTGAAGATATCGTGAACAATGATCATAAGAAAGCGCTACGAGAGCTCAGTTCCCTCTTTGATTGGCTTGATGCGCTTGTGCCGCAACCGACGAACGAGATAATAAGCCTTTATGAGCAATACCAAGAGATAGAGTGCCAGATTACAAACGCATTGGCTCGTGCCTCCCAATTACGCGACTTGAAAGCCGAGTTCAGAGCACTCAAGGAATCAGCTGCCGGTGGTAGACTCGTATGTCATTTTAGTTATCGTGAAGCTTAGATCAAGTTAACCGAACTATCTAGACCGTGAAACAGTTCACCAAGAAGCAAGTCTGGGAACAGGTTAAATCGCAAACGTTCAATCAAATGTGCCACCACCCCGGATGTTATTCAAACTGTCATGTCTGGTCCGGATTCTCGATAGTTTTTCGTATAAAACTATTCTTTCGACATTTCCAGGGATTTGGTGTCGCTTATCGTCCCTGCCTAGTATGCAAACACCCTTATGAAGATCATTGCACTCGCTACTTACTTTGGGAGAAGCGAGACTACACACCCGAGATTGTTGATGAAGGAGGAAATGAGGAAACGAAGAAAGATGATGATAAACAACGAACAAGAATAATCGATTTTGATAAGACCATCGCCAATCTAGACAAAGACATGGAGGATGCCCTTATTTCGCTTGGGCGAATCACGCAGTCCTACTCTACTTCCTCGTTAATGGGAAGCTTGCCTGGACAAATCAAAAAATCCATCCGACTCTTGGAGATGTACTTGAAAGCCGCGCAGCAAAGTGGCAAGGCCGACGCCAGATCAATTGAGGCGATCGAGCAGAGTTTGGAAGACATGAAAGGAAAGCTAAAGATTGTTGAAGAAGCGGGAAAGAGAGCAGGGACGAACGTAGGTAGAGTGACAAAGTTTAGGAAGTATACGAGGTCTCTGAGTGTTCTTTTGACTGGCCCCGACAAAAAGGATAACGGGCCATCATCACTTGGGTAGGTCACCATTTCCCGGTAGCACTGTCACTGAAACTGGCTAGGCAAAGTTTGGATCGTTTGGCGCACATGGGGACTTGAGGCATGGTTGAACAGTTCGGTAATGTAACAGCATACTATCATGTTTGTACCTTTGTGTTTACGGTAATGAGAGTTTCCGTAGCACATCGCTTTCAGGCTTGCTGTACTTGATCATCATGGCATAATGTGTGTGACTAATATGTTGCCTCAGCGTGCGAGGTATACCTTCCGCGCGTCTAAAGAATCAGAAAAATCACGCAATAAGGTTCGGATGGACTTAGAAGTAACACGTATATAGACTATCTATCTAGGGCTAAAGATTTGTAGGCAGCATGAAATGAGCGTGTATTGAAAGGCGCCTTGTATCAGCTGAGAGAGAAATGAAAACCTGTTGCCCCACTTCCAGCTTTTTTCTCACTGAGCCCGACTTCCACGTCCTTGCTGAACAAGCCAATGTCCTGGCTATAATCTGGGAATGACACGGTATGCACATTCCCCGAACTGCATGCAGTAATGAGATGCAGAGAATCCATTGCGTTAAAAGATGCAATGTAGTCTAGGTCCAAATACCGTGCCTTGTAGAGCGATACTAGAATGATAATCATAGTCGCAGTCATGATTGCCAAAGGGGAAATCGCGAGAATCAGTCTGTACCGAGGCGTCAAGCCCCAAACAATGGCATGAACATACGTTGTTGATTGGAATGATTGAGGACAATCCGAGTGCCTGCAACTCTGGCTGAACATAAACTTGCGAGCATTCTGTCTAATGGTCAATAAGCAGCTATTACTCTGATGCAGAAACAGGACGCACTGCCGCTCCATATTCGAATACGCCTCGAATGTAATCAGCCTTACCAGTAGAATCATTCATGTGGTCAATGATTAGGCGGTATGGTGTAATAATGGGTGCTTACCATCGGTGACGCATCATCCGGGAGCAAGTACCGGAAGCTGCCGAGCCTGAGATTGGTATCCGCAATATGATTCTCCGACATTGTTTGCGAATTGGAAAAGTGGTCACCCAATGTCGAAATGGCAGATTGTATTATCATCGATGAAGTCAAAGGGGTGTCGGGCAATCTCTGAGTCACTGGTTTAAGAGAAACAAATCCGTCACGAATGTATGTCACGTTGACTTCAAGCCATCGAGGCTTGATTGTGCAGGTTTGATTCCCTACAAAGGACCAGCCCAGTGGACTGTGACCATTGTTCATGTATACAGCTGTTTTGGGTGAGCGCATCAGACTAGCCAACAGATGGACGTCATACTGATGACATCGTCTGCGTCGCTTATTGGGCAGATAGTAAAAGCGAGATACGGCTCCCGACCCGTACCTCCATAAATGAGACGCCTATGACCTGGTACATATTTCAGTAGACTGCAAAGACCCAAACGAGAAATGGTCAACCTGCACTGTTGGCACAGTTGCAGCAAAATGCAACTTCTATTATTCCAGGTGCCAGAGTGGTCTGATGTATGCGAAAATATGGATCATCGGCAGGTGTCGCAGTGCAATTAACTTCTGCTGTGAGTCCTTGTTGGATCGCTTCCATTCTTGTCCAATTATCAAGTGTGGGTGTGATTGGCCAAATGCCTCCTGACGGAAATTATTTAGAGCGATACACAAGTTGCCTGGTCTTACGGGAAGTTCCGTTGAGAACGTGACCATTTAAAGAGATATACTGTGTCACATTTGTTCCTTCCGTCGCTGCGGCATAACCACTGGCCCATATTGGTCCCCAAGTCGTATCAAACGCCGATCCTCGGTCTTTCACTAGCGCAGTAGTGGCGTCGAAGTCTCGAAATGAGGTTTGGTATGGTATGTCCATTTCTCTCGGCATGAGTATTGTTGTCCAGCTTCGTCAGTTCAATCGGTGATGTTGAATAGACTAAAAAAAGCTTACGCTGTTGTTTGAACCGTAAATAAGAGAAAGAAAACGAGGGATATAATTGTCCAATGGAAACGATGTCTACCAAGCTCAAATAGAATCTTCCCGGAACCAACAGTAATTCTGGCATAGAGAGAATACAATTTCATGTTCCTTGAACCTGGACTCCCCAATGACACGACAGTGCCAAATCGAATAGCCTCTGAAAAAGCCCTATTCCGTTCACCAGCAATCAGTAACTTGAAATTGAAAGCCAGAAACGTACTTGGTGCTTATCAATGACAACAAAGATCCGACCAGTGTAACTGCTGCAGTGGTATCTTGAGGGTGCTGTACATAGAGGGTTGCCAGATGCATCGGAACGATTGGATACGCGATAGATTCCGTCCGTATGATAAACGCTATTAGCATGACCAACATAATGAACTGCCATGAGCATGCTATAGCGGGTCGCACGAAAACCTGCAGCGAACGATTCCTGTGCCTCTTGCTGGGGGATCTGCTGAGAACGTCGGCGAATATATTAACTCAAAACATTAAGGCACATACAAATTGTCTTCGCAACGGTGATCAAAACTTCGCCTGGGTGACAAGCTTGTATTATATGCGTCAAAGACGATATCACTATTCGTGGTGGGTGTTTCTCCGTCAGATAGATCGATGAGAGCTGTAGAATTATGAATGTCCCCGTCGTCTTCCGTCTTACGGATGACGTTCAAGTTGTTACGGTAGTGTAACTCATATTCCATCCTGAAAGGCTTCAAATGTGGAAGGAAAATAGGTATGGAGGCAGGGGACAGTGAGAACAGGCACTTTTACGCATCACTTTAGCGCGGAAAACACAGCAGTCGTTGCAGACTGCGCTTGTGAGAAGCCGTTTTATTCCGTAATTGGGTGCACAGCGTGGCGTCCGGCGGCGCGGTGTAACCCCCCCGCACTCCCACTAGATCAATTCCAGCACAATGCGGATATCTCTGCAGATCTTTGCACCATCTCCGTGTCTCCCAGCCTTAAGTTCGTAAATATTCATTGGTTATGAATAGATACCGTCGCCGACAAGGACATGGTCAACCTTAGCCTGTCAATCTTCGACTTCCTTTCCTTTCTTGTCTGCCGGGGTCCTTGGTTACTGGTGTCACAAGGTGACCGACCAAAAATGCATTCATGATTACTATATTCATATAGTACACTATTTAAGCTTAGGATCTATATCTTTTGCATGAACG
>JNHV02000770.1:0-10846 GCA_001691785.3 Amanita brunnescens Koide BX004
GACTCCTTGATCAGCTCAATGTTTTTCAAGAAAGGGCAAGCACTTACGAGCGGCAGTACCGAAATGAGAGGAAAAAACGCATCCGGAGGGAGAAGACAGTAGAATCCTTGAAGGAGGAACGCTCAGTCCTTGCAGCCAGTTGTTCTTTCTCTCTTTCCCAGCTTGAAAAACTGGAGAAACGTCATTCAGTGATCTCCAAAAAGAATCACGCTCTTACAATGCGATGGAAGCGCGCAAGCATAATAGAGTCACACGATGTTTTTTGTTTGGTTATGTGTATGCTACGTTAAATATATCTGGCAAGGGGTGCCGCGGTATACGCTCGACACTCCCCTTCAATCTACGGTCATACCCATACGGTGGACGAGACATTGGGTGGCTGATTCGGCTACAACATCTCACATAGCGTGTGATGAAAGCCAATTTTCCGTCTATCGAAAAATTGGGAATTACTGGAGCAAATTTAATCTGACCTCGATTCCTCAATGAATTAAGTAATAACAGCTTACGCGCTGGTGCTTTCAGACGACTTGGCAAGTCTATACGCCAAAGTTGAGTGAGCAGAGCCATGAATACAGTACGAGGTGATATAAATTGCCGCGAGCTAAATTTAGTAGGACTTAAACCATCGCAGCAGATACCGCAAGTTTCTCCGCAACATTCACCCTGATTACCGCACTGGGGAGCCTCGTTGGCCCTGGCAAGGTAGCGACAATAGCAAGGCCTGAAAAGAGGAGACTAGAGGCGATGAAAGCTTGGAGCTTCATTGCGATGGGGCACTGTACAGCTAGCAAGGCACTTTATAGGTTCTTGAGACCATTGTCGTAGCGATTTGGCTGTTTCCGAGTCGAGTTTGAGAAAAAAGAATTGAGTTCCCAAGCAAGGTCGTTCGGTTGCAATTGCGCCTGTGGAAGCAAGTAACAACGCCGGTGGAGCGAGCGTGGAACATGACAAATGAATTAATGTCATGAAGCAAAACCATCGTTGTGAATTGGCGCTATTTTAGATCGGCGGTGTTGCTTCACGGGTGCAAATGAAGGACAGCCTTGCTGTTCCACAGCGACTAAAAACTCCATAGTCTCTATCGGTATTTAAATAAAACTTTGCGGTTCGAACGTTCAACGTTCAACGTTCACTCTAAACACACCAGCCAATAGCCGCACTGATTTCCCTCACGCCCCTATGCTCCGACAACTCCAACGCAAATGCGAGGCACTCACGTTCCCGATCTTTGCGGCCCTGGAATCCGTACGCTTTTGCAAGGAAATACCATGCTTCCGGCACATCCCAAGCCGGACCACGTGTCAGGTGGGAAAGAAGGCCCGCAGCAAGATCAATGTCCTCTTGCTTGACCTCAGTTTGCGAAGAACCCCCGCCATTTGATGATGCATTGTCCAGTGTCAGATAGATCCTGGCAAGATGAATGGTCGCAGAAACGTCCTCCGAGGAGATGAACAAAGCCTTTTGCAAGGCATCAATAGCATGCTGACGTTGGCCAAGAGCGATGTAATAGAGCCCCAGCTGCGGTAACATGAATTCCGCGATATGTATTACAAGCATCTGATGCTTACCTGTACCCATACAGCTGGATTACTTTCATCGCGAACCTCAGCTTCTTGTATCGCGCCCTTTGCCTGTTCAATCTTTCCGAGTCGCCTGAACGTCGCGGCAGACATCAGCCAAACGTTGCTTAGCATTTTGTTTTCTCTTGCGACGCGCGCATCTATCTTTGTCTGGCCCACGGGAGGCACGGGTGGCGGCGGAGGTGGAGTAGGCGATTCCGCCGGCGTACCATCATGTGAATGGATGATTGAGCTCACCCGGCGTCGCGAATGTATTGAAGATGCTTGATACGACGTTGGATGAAGGACGGCATGGAGGTCTACTCCGGCGTTAGATATCGCGACACGACCAATCAAGTAAGACATTACCTGGAGTGGAATTTGTTCTTCTTAAATTCCCGCCTCGCGCTACTCCGTGTCCAATCTTCCTTGAGATCGTCGTGATCCTCTCTTGCCCTTTATGTACGCCTGTTTTAAGCATTTTCTGAACCTTTTCTTTTTTGGATTGTGAAATGTCGCTTCTTTCTATGGATGAGGATCTCTTTTGACGAGACCCACTTTTCTTGTCAAATGAATCACGGCGTTTCACTGTTTCCTTCGCTTCTGTTTCGTCGGTCGGCGGGGCAGGAGAGATAGTTATCGGTATTGCGAGGTTAGATGCAGTCCGTTCCTCATCGACGGCCATCCTATCCTCAACGTCTACCGATGGCCGTATGATTGTAGTGGCATAAGACGCTGCTCCAATGCTCAGATCGGTTGATGGTCTGCTAGCCATTAAATCATGGTTTCCTGGATCGACGGAGGCTCCCGTTAGTGGAGGCGTAGCTGTAACGGGGAACAATGAATTGGGGTCTAGGCACCACTATTTGGATACTCACAGTCACTAACGGCGGCCTTTTTCGCAGATATCCAGCGGAACACCTCAATCCACTTCTGATCTGCAGCTTCGGCTCCATCAACGGCTTCTACGAGATAAACTTGTGTAAGTCTGAGTTGCAGAGAGTGTTCGACGATCTCGAAAGACAATGGCCAGCACTGGTCCACGATAGAGCCAAGTAAGTTTGAGCTAGGGGGCATACGCTGAGAGCTTCGGTCTAAGACGTAAGCCTCGTCTCGATGCAACTGAGTGGGAGTGGCCGTTGGGTCATCCGGTCCTGCAGTTGATGTTGTAAGTGAGTCTGCCTCGCGGTTAAGTGCAAGGTAGTTTTTTTCCCATGCCGGCGGACCCATACGACTGTTCTGATCTGATTCGGGAAAGATATCAAGCGATTCAGAGACCTCTATATCATCGAGTGCTGCTCCTCGCTCAAGGATCTCTGCCGCGGCTTTCCATTGCTCAGTAGCAGTGAGCAGAATGCCTAGAAGATGCCAGTATCTCACTTCAAGCGAATCGGCTTCCACTGCTTGTGCTGCATAAACGATCGCTTGTTGCAAATCCTGCAGAGCGCCGGCCCGTGCTAGTGATAGGGCGAGGTAGAAATATCCCAGTGCAGTAGGATATGCCTCGAGAGAGGAACGAAATAGAGAATGTGCCTTCTCTAGTCTCTGTGATCGAGTAAAGGGATCTTGCTCTGAATAAACAAGCAAATGTGTTGGATGGGACATGGACATCAGCTTAAAGTTTTACGTACCTTTCAAAGCCATAACAGTGTTCCATAGGCCTTCTGTCATGTCAACATGTGCCACCAGCCTTTTGTCGTCTTTATTCAGGCGCGCCCGGGCTTTCTGGACCAATTCTCCTGCATCCCACGCGTCTTTCATTCCTTCCGTGCCAGGAGTAGAGACAGCCATCTTGCATAGCATACGCACACCGAAAACAAGCAATTCTACCCAGTTTTCGGTTGTATCCGTTTCTTCGCCGACTTGAGGGGCGTGCGTCTGCCATGCTTTTCCAACGGCTTGAGTGTAGAGTTTAAGCGTACGCTTTCCTAGCGACACGTCCCCGGAAAGGAATAAAAGACGTGTCATATGCCTCAACACCCGAGGAGAATTGAACGTCAGGCGCGTCGCCCACCACATAATCTAAAAACTCATGTTGGAATCGGAACCATCATAAATAGTAAAGGATAACTCACATCGATGAACCGGTTGGCATGCGCTCCAAAGGCTCCTGCTGCTTCCCATATCGCCGCGCACAAGTCTACGAAATCTTCAACCTTGTTATTGTAGTTGCCTGCATGAGGAAATTCAGTAGTGATGTTCAGGATGCTGCGATAACTGTTGATAACTGAACGTGCTTCATCCAGCCAAGCGGGCATCTTCTTTGCACGGGATGAAACAGGAGTCACTGGCATCGACGAACGAAGAGATCGTCCGCGTTTTACAGCTAACGCCCGTAGATAGATCACGGATACTGTCGATCGATGAGCTGTTCGGAAGTCTGGGGGCCAGTTTTTAGAGCATCTTGAATAATGTTTGAGCCACGTCCATAAACTTTCGTCAGATTCTGCGTTTTCCGCATCTTCTAAGAGAACATTGTTGGTCCGCGCGCATATAACTATGGCGCGCCACAACAGGCGGTCGACCCAACGCCATAGCTCACGGAATCGCAAGAATGGCGTTTGCTCTGTCGATTTCGCGCCCGCCATCTGCGTGGGAGGCACAGGCGGACTAATGGAAAAGTCGGTTGCAGCTGCGCCGATCAAGGATAGCGCGACACGATAAGCCGACAACGCTTTCATAGGGTCCACAGGATAAAGTTTTTCGTAGGACATGCCTGTAATTAGACTTTAGAAACGTGTGGTATGCGTATATGCAATGGCGGAAAGGACACTGACCCTGCAGACATATACTTCGCAACGCCTCAACCATGGCCAAGCTCCTCCCGTCTTTGATCTCAGTCCACACAGAATCCAGCATTGACGCATATATTGAGCCCCCGGCAGACGAAATTGACGTTTGGGCGGAGGCCATCGGAACGTTGAGTGTGATTGAGGAACCCAATGCTTTCGACCCTTTCGTAGGTATGTATTCTTGAATATTGCATATGTCATGCCATTGCGCTAAATGCGATAGGCATTCGCTTGGTTCCCCAAGAGCGTATGCATAATAGGCCAAGACGGATTTTTGCGACTGCATGCGACTTGAATGTTTTATGAGTTAATCATGATGAAGATTCAACAAACGTACATTAGCGTTGCGAGTATCGAGCTTCTTCAAAGCTTCGTAACACTCCTTGGCCTCATCAACGTGCTCGTGCGGTAAAACACACTCGTCTTCCACCAACAATGGGAAATCCGCATCTGAGTTGGTATTGTTATCTTCGTCGTCCTTTGAACGAGTGGCAAGTAACAGGGCCAACGTCCGCGTTTGCGACGCTATCTCAGCGACATCTTTGAACCCGACGCAATGCTTGTTGAACTTGCGAAGCAGCTCAGACCAGCTAAGATTGGCGCCTGTTGGCGCTTTCGCGGGGCATTTCGCGGCCCATTGACCAGCTGTGAGAGCCGCCCTGAGTTGGGTCCAGTAATGGACTTCCTTGTAGTTGGACATGACGCGACGAGAGTAAGCCGGACATCAGCCGCGTGACGGTTTCCTAATTAGCTAATAGCCACGCCGAGCAACGGCTGGCGACTTTCTTTCTCTGTCCACCCAAAATAATACAATCATTTAATAATTCATAACGTGCGATTAACGTGCGATTAACATCAGACTCAGTCGGAGAGATATAGCCAGGGCTAGCCGGCATAACCATGCGACTATCATCAGCGTGACAGTCCGTGACGTGACAGACCGCCATCTAATCTATGGCAGATTCATCTACTGCCTTCTCATCGTCAAGTGAAGACGCCATCACGCGTACGATTGAAGTACATCCAGACACCACTACAGATAAGTTGTCAGTGGAGGAGTTCAACGACCACTACGAGATCGAACAAACAGCGGCAGACATTTTGAAGAATGATTACAAACGAGTGCGTTAACGTCCATCCATGTCCTCCAAGCCTTCAACTAATCCCATGGTAGATAGCTCTACAGCTCCCAGATGAACTACTCCACGCTTCTGTGCCAATCTACCAGAGACTCAAAACGCGGATCGGCAATGGAAGAGAGCTTTACGTACTTGCGGATACATCTTATGGCAGGCATGCGAGCATATTTATCAAGTTTTCTGGACTGTCCTGACCATCCGTTTCGGAAACATAAGCTGTTGCGTCGACGAAGTTTCCGCTCAGCATGTTGACGCGGACGCTATGATTCACTATGGATATGCGTGCATGAGCCAGTGCGTATCGCAAACGTTATGCTTTAACCGAGTATCTCATGCCGTACAGGACTTCGCGCCTACCAGTTATATACGTATTTGGCAAGAAAAATCTCGACATTGATCATTGTGCTGAATCCCTCGTCAATGCGCTGAATTTGCATGCGCCTTCCAATCCGCAGCACACCGATGGCCCAATACTGTTGCGACATGATGTTGCATTCACCCACGTTGCAGGTTGGTACGATTCATTCCGAGCGGAACGTCGTCGTTGATGCCAAGAAAGATAGTTTCGTTCGGAGGCTTAGGAAGCTATTGGGTCCTCTAGGCCCCGCCATACAGTATTCGAAGCCACCGACACGATCGATTCTTGCCTCAGTGGACTCTTCACAAAATCAACCTCCAGAACCTCATGTTCAATTCTCGACCATTTTTTATATAGGCGAAGAGAGCCTCGGTCTTACCAACCTCCTAATTACAAATGCGGCTAGTAATGTAGGCAATCCCAAGATCAACTCATTGGTATTTCTCAACAGTACAAGGTTATATCTTATGATCCAACGACATCTACGACTCAACGCGAATCCTCCAAAACAAATAAGCTACTTATGAGGCGTTATGTCGCGGTCCAGAAAGCCAGGGATGCAGATGTATTCGGAATACTAATAGGAACCTTGGGAGTTGGTGAGCCCTCTTTCGTTCTGAATAGAGATTTTTCAAGTCGATTGGACCACATCCAGCGTTATATCTCCCGCTGATAAAGCATCTACGGGCTTTGCTTGCTAAGAGCCGCAAAAAGAGTTATACTATATGTGTGGGCAAACTTAATCCCGCAAAACTAGCCAACTTCCTTGAGATCGAGTGTTTTGTCCTCGTTGCCTGCCCAGAAAATAGTCTGATTGAGGCAAAAGTCAGTCCCCTTTGTGATTGAGTTTGTTTAAAGGCTTAGAGATTCTCCAAGGACTTCTTCCGACCCATCGTCACTCCTTTCGAGCTCGAAATTGCCCTACAAGCTAAGCCGAGCTGGACTGGACGATACGTCTTAGACTTTGGCCAGCTGTTGGCTGAACACGGCAAAGCGCAAACTACTACAGAACCAGGTCCGTGCATGGATGATGATCTTCGTGAAATCATACTAATCATAATGAATTCAGAAGAAGATGACGAAGCGGAAGAGGATGCAGATAAGCCTATGTTTTCACTCATGACAGGCAAGTACAGACACGCAAAACGATATGGAGGTGAGTTATCCTATTTAACACCTTCCTGCATCTTGACGCAGGAGCGAAGATAAACACGAAAGTACGGCGGCAGTGGAAGGAGATGATAAATCTGCAGTTATACTCCGTAATCAGGAAGGACGAATGACAAGGCTAGAGGATAGCGCTGCGGGTCAGACATCCGCGTTCTCTGAGCTTTTCTGGGTGCTAATGCAACAAATTTTCACAGCTCAATTCCTGCATAGCAGAACTTACCGTGGCCTTGATCCCCGCATAGGCCAAGATGCGCCTAGTGTGCTCGAACAAGGCAGGAGCGGAGTAGCCAGAGGATATGAGGATGATCGGACATTAGGGTCGTACAACAATTAATTTCCATATACGTATGGACGATATCGACCATCTCTCACACATCCGCTTGCGACCCTGGAACGACGAGTCCACCAGCTACATGGTACTCAAAATGTGACCCCTTGTAAGCCATGCCGCCTGTGGACGTTGCCTCTATATATGGCCTGTGATGATTTGCCATGTGATGCCGCAATCCAGCACTTTACTAGTGAACGGCCAATTGTGGGACACAGAACGTTGAATGTCATCGACACTTTCTTCCGGGAATGAGCTCTCAAGAACTGCAGTGCGGATTAAACATCATTTGAAGCCCGTGATTGAGTAAACGTACTGTTGATGGTCGCTTCCCACAAGGACATGTTGAAAGTACAAATGATCAGTGTCCTTGATAAAAGCATTTCCTTTGCAATAGCTTAGTATATGCTAGTGATCAACGTGAAGGGGCGTCGCCTCCAATGTGGCCAGAGCGAGAACTATATGGCATTGACAAACATTCGTAGTCGCACTGAGGCTAGATCGCCCACGCCCGTTCTATTAGTTGAAATGCCCGCCTACTTTGTCGCATAGAAATTGAATATGGTTATAGACTGAGACTATCGTACGACGTACGGGGAACTTTTGGGATAGGCAGACTTGAACGGTTGAACCGCCGTCACTTTGCCATTATGCTTGGTGTCAGAGGCTGCTCCTTTATCCATTGCGCTTGGTGTCAAAGGCTGGCCCAGACCTCTACCTCTCGTAGCCTGGAGGTCGTCAAATAGGTAGTGGGAGTTTCCGGGGTCCGTCTACATGATTATCTAAATCTTGTACACTTCCCTCACTTTACCCACTACCATCCCTTCAATTCAAGCAGCGTCCGCCACTTCCCGCACTCGTCTTTAGAGCTCTATACTCACCAACTGTTGCCTCGCGCTAATCTCTCAAGCCTCGACGTATCATCCGTCACAACTAATTTCTCAAGTATCAACGTGCCATCCGCTGCTGTGCGTATTGGCTTGATTCTCCATCAATCGCCTCACACATTCATTCCTTATTGTAAACACTACAGCCTGTTTCTACTACTGCGCTACCCTCCGAGTCCTATCAGAGGCTTCCAGTATGCTTAGTTCACTTCCATTAAGTATGTCAAATGTGTGTTAAATAATGCCAAATATCTGACCGGTTTATGTTAGATACCAATGAGGAAGATATCAAAGTGCTCAGGGAACGATACAAGTGTTCCCACTTTCGTATCCTTATCATAGGAAGGGCTAATGCAGGCAAGACAACTATTCTTGAGAAAGTTTGTGGCGTAGCAAGAGGAACAAAGCCCATTATTCATGATGAGAATGGTAAGCCTTGTCTAAATCTATGTTTTCATTAAATATTAAACACCTTTCAGGTAAACTGCTTCTGCCATCTAGCACACATTTACTACCATCAATTGAGGTGAGTTTAATGATCAGCTATAAATGCATCTGATATTTACAACAACAATATCAGAGAGGCATGCATAACATTGAGCATCAGATTACATATCATGGGAGTAACTTCATCTTCCATGACTCTCAGGGCTTTGAATCTGGTGCAACTAAGGAGTTGGAGGTTGCTTGGGGATTCATTGAAAAGAGGTCTGCTGAGGCTGAGCTGAAAGATCAGTTGCATGCAATTTGGTATCCTGCTTTGGTTCTTTTCATAGCCAGCTGACAAAGCTCCTCCTAGGTACTGTATACCCATGGACAGTCCTCGTCCTATTCTTCATGCAGAACTCCAGTTCTTTAAGAAAGGGACAGGCAGAGGTTAGTACTGCAGCCATTTATCTACTATCTGAATGTTGGGTTGAACATGGCAAGTTACTTCATGTGTATGCTCTCCTGTATATTGTTCATGATTGATTTTGGCTTATCATATAACCTACCAAGTATAGTTTGCAGTGACTGACAACTTCACAGTTCCATTGGTGGTTATATTCACCAAATTTGATGGTCAAATAGTCAATGAATATGTCAACCTGAACAATACAGAGAGTATACAGGATAAGTGGGAAAAGGCCAAGGAGAATGCTGAAGACAGTTTTCAGAGAGATTATCTTCCTAAAGTCCTGGATACTAAACATCCTCCCAAGGCATATGTGCGATTGCAAGGCAGGAATCAAATTCCTTGCTTGAAAGTGGAAATTTTGATATCTTATAGATATGGATATGTCTGAGGCAAACTGTCCTGAATTGACTGAACAGACTGCCAATGCAATTGATAATTACAGTGTACATCAGCTGTTTGTCTCAACACAGATGAATAACCTTGACCTTTGTGTCAAGTCTGCACTGCAGTGAGGATCACATTTATAATTCCACTTGCAAACATCAATCATTCTTAGACACACCCTGGCTCATCTTAATGATGGTGAAGATTGGGAATCACAGATTTCCAGGGTTCTCAACAAGTTCCCCCATTACTGGGTATATATATTCTCTAAATATTTAGACATGGATGTGGAAAGACTGAGAACAGATAGGTTGACAGAGGAGTATGCTTCTTTTTTTTATGAATTACAACAACTATTGAAAAAATGTGACAGGATGTGAGTGTATCATCATATATTTCTCATACAATATTTAATAATCTGATGAGCAGCATGTAAGTGACACATTATTTCTTTTGTTGATGGCCCATGGTCTATTTTGTAAATAACAGGATGAAATAAATGTGAGTAAGATTATCACTTATGTGGAACACATGTATATGTGCAATGCTGTGGATACCAGTGGGTAGGTGACAATGAAACAATTATAATTTGTTAGATCTGATCCCATGGCCAATAGTTTGTGAGTATGCTCTACTTTTCTGCTGTGTAATCTAATCTAGGACTAGGAAGTTAGTAATCTTGATCTTATTCTGCCAGGATTCTTACCATTTGATAACCAAAGAAAGTAAGTAAAAGCACTTCACATGCAACCCTGTTGGACTTCAATACATCTATAGGCAGTGAGTGGGACTGCACTTTTGTGCCAAATAAACTTATTAGTGCTGCAAATAGAAAGTAAGTCATAAAACCCATTTCTTCCTCATCATATCTTATCTTACAACCAACAGAAAGTCAGGTCATTGTTTCTGTTGTCTGCAATGAAGGCTCATTGACTACTGTGTATGACAAACACTGGCAGAATGTAAGCTGGCCTTGCTTTGCCAGGACATCTAATCCCATGATATCAGGCAGTGAGTGGTGCTGTTTTCTTCTGTTTGATAACCTCATAATACATGTCTCATGGGCAGGATGTAAGTGATGGTTTTTTATGAAGGCAATGGGAAAATCTCTTATGATCTACAGGATGTGAGTGATAGTGTACTTTGTGCCAGACAGTTTTTGCATATAATTCCATAACTTACAGGAAGTGAGTGACATTGCCCAATCTCCTTGTAACGTTTCTTGTTAAAGGGAGTAATGATACTCCCTGACTTAGCTCAAAGCGCAGTACACTGAATCAACGTTTATTCGTTGAACGAGGTATGCGCAGGTGGTTAAGTACAAGATT
>JNHV02000771.1:0-10802 GCA_001691785.3 Amanita brunnescens Koide BX004
GGTAGCACTGCTAGGAGGGTCCAGCTTAGTTTTCACAAGTAATGTCCTCCATCTCCCAGTATATTCGCTTTCGCCTTCTTCCATGGCCTCCTGCCCCATTTCCGGCCTGTTATCGTCATCACTGTCGCTCCAGGCATCTGAACTGGGTGGTAGGTCGTCCAGATTGAAGGCAGGTAACTCGACTGGCGCCACATCGGCATCGGAAGGATGCACATCCATCAGACTGAGTGAGTCCGACGTATTGAGATTATCRGGGCGAGTGTTAGATCTCCAGTCGTAGTAAGGCAGATCCTCCGAGTCGAGAATATCTCCAAAAGGATTCTGGCCCACGGAAGAAGGCATATCGTCGGTTTGTACGGACTCGGAAACAGAAGGCACAAACGCGTAATCTTGACGAGTCTGGTAACGTGATGGAGTGGAAGTAGGAGGGCCAAAAGGACCGGAGAGCAAGATAGGATCATCAGTTGGGCTGGGAGGTGGCATCGGCGCGCTCAAGTCAATGTCGGGTAACTCTTTCTTCACGGGAATGATCTTGATGGAGCCCGGTCTCGCGTGAACCTTTAATTTCGATTTTCGCCTGTTGGTAAACGTCGGAGCGGCCATAACTTCGCGTGGCGACGTAAGAACGACGGAGGGCGGTTCATAAGGGGGTAATGGGGTAACACTGCGACGTGATCGTGGTCTTGGCTTCAAGCTGGCCGTAGCATCTGCAGGCTCCGGTGAGATGACGAAAGTATGAGTGGGGCTAAACGTGGAACGCGTGGGTGACTCTGGATTTGTTAATTGCTTAGAGTATTTGCGAGGCTTGGGATTCGGCGTCAGTTCTTGCGGCAAAAATGGGCTAGGTTGTGTGCGTCGCTTCCTCTTGGACGAGCTCTTGGGAGTGTCTGCCAGCAGAGACGGAGTAAAAGGCATCTGGCGCTTTGTCGCAAGCAGTCAAAAGAGAGAACTGAGCAGGAGCAGCAACTTACCGAGGCACGCCTGAGTGTTTCTTCTGGAGGAGGGCTAATGAGTTGAGTTACATTGTAGAGTCTATCCGACTGCATTGGATTCGCAGCATGCAAAGCCCAGGACCTGAACGACGGGCTTGCATTTGACGGGGGATTGTTCTCGGCCATGATGAACATTGAACCGCACGTGATCGCGGGGGTACATAGCACAGAGCACAAACACAGCCAAAGGGCGGGAGCAGAGCAGCGGGTACGATTAGCAACTGTGGACCCCGTGCACCTGTGACCAAAGCAGTGTAGTGACATTTGCACTGACAAACTCCCGGAACGAGCACACTGGCCGACTCGTCCTTCCGCCAATCGATCCCGCATCGCCGGCTGCTCATGAGCGGTCTCTGCCGGTGACTGCTCCCAACTGCTCCCGGACTCCGCTGCTTCTGCCCCGTCTGCATTCCACAGCCTGTCTGCAAGCCCTCAGTGCCTTACCGCAGCCCAACTTTTCTAATACCCATCTCTCTTTCTGACTCGAAYCGCCGTATATTTTAGCAATCCACTGCATAGAAATCCACCACTCGGCTTAGTCACGCCCGGTTGTAGTTGTTCAAGATGTGTGTCTTTGTCCATATAAATTGATGCCTTTGACAAACCTTCCTCTTCAGAATCCCTTTCCGCGTATTGCTCGCATCCCTGGCCATGTCTGCACATACCGCGTACTATCAGGTCCCTCCGTATACCCAACACGCTACGATACCCCAAGGATGGCGGCCTCCTTTTCAAGGCCCTCCTCCAATACCCTCAGGCATGAATGTCAATCCCCAGCTGTGGCAAGCTGGGAGATGGCAACTTAACCATGCGTACCTTGCCCAGCATCAGGGAACGCAGCCTCATCAGCAACCTCAGCACGCCTGGGCTGCTAGCCAAGCTTGGCAGCAGTCACGAAGTCAAGAAGCGTCGAAAAATCCATACAAGCGCACGACCAAACCTCCCAGCGCTGAATACCTCGCCACCAGTCTATCTGATAACCCTTTGGGCCTTACAGACATGATTCCTGCGTAYGTTTTCTTTGTTCTTGAGGCCTACAGAGTGGCTCATATTCTCGATTTAGGGAAGAATATTATGCTCAGCAGCATGCGACCGAGATGGCCAACGACAGTCATCGGAGTGGCACCGGGGTGGCTGAGTCACCTTGGATCTGGAACCCCCCATCTCTTGCGCCAGATGAAGACGACGCCTCCACGGAACCGCCGTCAAATTCATCTGCTCATGACTCCAGCCGGCCGCGCACCCCCTCTCGCGCCGCTTCCGGTTCGAGTCAGCGAGAGCCCGCGAGTTCACAGCAGTCCTCAAATCCAAATGCTGAGGAACGAAAGGAGGACCCGTTTACCGCTAAGCGAGCATTGGTACCAACATTTTCTGTCAATATCGTCAGAACACCAGAACACTATAAATCTTCTCCTAGCAGGAGTTCCTCTAGGAGCTCGCATACCAACCGCTCATCACGCAGTTCTACCGACACCCAACAGCTGGTTTCCAGGATGGAGAGTCTTTCCACATCCGATTTCTCGAGCTCGAATTCGAGCCAGTTTACTACGCCCGACGCCGCTGGTTCCCTCGAATATGCTCAAACAATGAGCGGTGTTCAAAATTTAGTCGAAGAGCCAACCACTAGTTTACTTAGCCCGCTGCTCCTCACGACACCCAAACCGCAAAGTCGCCCTCTTGGGCGGCACTCCACTTTTCCTATGGTCAACGGACCGGCCTCGCTTGATACTATCCCGGAGGGTCCTACGACCTCGAGATCTGACCAACATAGTCTTCGTGGGCATAAATCCTCAACGCGTCATCCTTCCCGCGTCAAGACCGATCCCGTTGTTGATTCACATCACCATAATCATTCACCGAACTATCCTACCTCTAACTCCCCTTATTTCAACCCTTCCCCCTCCCGATCTTCTCGTTCTTCAAGCTCATCTCACGCGTCCTCCCAGCAACCGTCGCCGACGACGTCTGTTTCGCTCTCACCCCATGATAACCATACATCCCCGCCAACATCAGGGTCATCGAGGAACTCCAACCCTTTACCTGTCCCTCCCACAGAGTACTCTAATCACTCGTTTTCTTTGAGTAGCAAAGGCACATCACGGTCATCCAAACGAAGGAGAAAAGGATTCTGGAACAAGCGTGGGGACCACCTCACTAGATCTGGTTATGTTGTTTACGTCCCCCATGACCAAGTCTATCCGACCGAGCTGCAGGATTATCCAGACGAGTCCCAAGGATTTGTCGACGAGCACGGTCAACGGCGAAGTCCCGGTACACGACCGGAGCTTCCAGAATCTATCCCCCGGCATGGCCAGCCACCTATGCGTCCATATCATTCTGTGAGTTAAATGGCTCCTCCAGACCACCCAGTCCATTGACYTAATTGTATAGTTCGTCGAATATGTATAATTTGCGCCATTGTATGCCTACATAGTTATCTTCGTGTCCATGATAAATAAATATTGAATATATTCACGCTTCGTTTAGATGTAGAAATTGGATCCTATATTTTAATAATTTAGTAAGAGAAACATAGTACAGATGTAAAACAATCAGATAACGCTACAGAATAGGCCCTAATCCAAAATCCCCATGTTCCTCTCGCATGTGTCCGTAGATACCCTCTCCCTTTGGGAACGTCTTCATACACACCCAGCAAATATGCGTCTGGCAATTCGTACATGTCATATGATTACAACCTTCTATTCGTTCAATTGTTATGCGACATCCGGGACAGCGTTTAACGTCATGATCCTTCACCCATTCTTGGAGTTCTTCGTTCCAGTCRTCGTCATCAGCGCATGTGAAACCTTCGTGGGCCTCCTGATGGCAGGCCGCGCATATGCGCAGAAGGCACGAGGGACATTGTACTGTAGTCCCTTCAAGGCTTTTTGGTTTTGATCTATACACCTGTGGGCAATCCGGCGAAGGGCAATAATGGAATTCGTCCGAATGGCTCTGAACATAGGACGAAAACGTTGCTTCCGCAACAGCCCGAAATTGTTCCTCCGCAAGTACATCGCTYGCAACCGATAGCGGTATTCTCTCTTTACATCGTCCCTGGTCACCAAGGCAGTTGAGTGGGAAAACTTTGTTAGATATTGTAGATAGTAAGTAATGCGAAAGGCATGCGCGGCACCAACGATGTCCACATCCAAGTCGAATCGGTTGCGTTGGATCATCAAAACAAACCGGACAGAGGTAATTACCCCCTTGAGGTCTCTTGTCATACCTGCTACGAACCGTGTGTACGAGGTCTAGAGCCTTGCGATGAGTGTCCCTGTCACCTCGTATCCTGAGTCGACGATTGAGTATATCAAGCGTGACGTTTTCTGGGCCTAGTTCACGCTGAAAATCTAGTACTTCCTTGCTCATGAAAATACCAATGAAGTAACCCGCGAGTGGGATGAAAGATATTTGCTGCGCACATAGTTCCCGCACTTTGCCGATGATTTGACGAGCGATCTGTTCTCTCTCTGGCCGAGGGCCAAAAAGGCGAATCTTCCGAGTGGTGGTTTCATTGCGGATAACGATCTTGGAATTACTGGTTTGGAGTGCCTGTATGTATTCAAATCCAGCAGGCTGCCCAAAAAAGTCATCCCATATGACCTTGCCATCGCTCTTGATGACTTCACCAGAAAGAGTCTTCTCAAACTCCAACTTGATCTTCCCCAAGATGCTTAAAATTCTGGCACGAAGCTCGACGACGACATGAGAGTGGCCGATGATTACAATTGAGGCATCGTGTCTGTAACGTTTCCAGACATATTCCTTCAATGCCTCAATGTCCGAGGCCGTTCTGGAAAACGTCTCGGGGGATAATCGATATTCCACAATCCTCTCATGATGAGCAAAAATTCTAGTCTTTCCTGTGAAGGGTGGAGTCATGCCATCAAGATGTGCACAAGCGGCGTCTGCTTCCGTGGGTGAAGAAAATTGAGCATATGCTTTGATTTTGCTGGAAGACTGGCATACACGGAACGAAAGGACTTTTCCGCAGCGCTCGAGCATTGATCTAATTATCCCAGTAGCACGTGTTAGATTCGTATACTTCGGCCGTTCCCACAAAACGCCAACAGGATTCGCAAAGCTTTGCATTCTTTGCTCCTCAAAATCGGCTGGTAATCCACGAAATCTAACCGTCACAGAACCGACCGCAGGAAGGCCAGTATGAATCTGCGCATCGACAGGGCTATCCCATGTGATTGCCCGGCATTGTGCGATGGCATTTTGAGCGTCTTCCGCATTTGAGTAGCCTGCGTACCACGTTTTACCAGGAGGCTGCAATTCAACCAAAACTATGCCGTCCTTGAAAACAGCAGTACGTGTAGTCGTGGCGACAGGTATTTGAACAGACAGATCAATTCCTGGAGGCGCAGCGCGTTTAAGGCCAGACAATGCTGACTGAGCATCTTCTGGCTTTGAAAAAACGATTTTAGCAGTTTTGGTGGGATGGTGCGATCTTTCCAGCATAAAGATGTCGGACACGTTGTGCAAGGGTTGGAGCAACTGAAGCACTTCATCCATCCCCATCTGGCCAGGAATACCATGAAGAAACACGGAAGACGTCTCAAAGCCCGTCGTTATATCTTCCACGCAGAACCCGGCACTAAGCTTGACTTTGGCATATTCATGAACTGTAGTGGACCACGCAGGCTTGGGCTTTTGGTCCTCGTCTAACTGTAAATAGTATTTGAGACCGAAAACCTTAAGTCTGAGTAGCAACGACTAACTTCATACTCAAGATCACCATGGACGTAGTAGCACGTATACCCTCGATCACACTGACCTCTAAGCCAGCGTCGACATTTTTCTGGATAATAAGGAGGGCGACGGTAACGCATCTCTGCTGTGTTCGAATCACAATTCTTTAGTCATATGTTAGCAGCCTCAAAGATGAAATTCCCCTCGTCGACCTTACCTTGTGACTACCTCGCACATTGTGAAGCCAGCTCTCGCACTTTTCGACGGACTGAGCGGATGTTTCGTGTAGCTCACGAGAGCAAGACAATCTACGATAGGAAGTGGAAATATCCTGTGACTATTTATCCTTCCGTTACATTAAGATATCAAGAACACTCACCAACGAAGCCGTGCTAGATGAGCTCCCTTTCTCAAGGCAATCGTTCGTATTTCTCAGATCTCTGAATTCGGAATTCGGGGTAGGACTTCGGTCACGAGAACTATCAGAAGAGGACTCGCACGTCCAACTGCGTGAACCGCAGGATGAGATCCAACAACCTGTTTCAGAATCCCAGGATGGGCGAATAGAGCTACTAGACATGCCATCCTCTAGCTTAGGGGTAACTTATTTTTAATAATCTTSGGTGCTTGAGATCTAAACCATACATACTAGTGTATCCTTGACGCATAATTCTGGGGTGATTTTTTCATTGAACGTGGGGAGGTTAACGGTGGCTTTATCTGGATCTTCAAAGGGGGCGAAACCATCGGATTGTAGGGACTCTATGGGCTCCGATTCAGGACATGATGCTACTCGTATTTGCGCCGAATCGATGAGAAAAGTGTTTTTTGAGCGCTCATTGAGAATTCCGAGGAACGGGAGCTTGTCAACAGGATGCATACGACGGCAATATCTAGCCATCGAGCACCGGCCCTGAATATACTGGATGCACACCTCTTGCATTAGGGCTCGGGTACGCTTACACTTGATTGCATATGAACTTCAGTCCTACTTTGAATACCCACGACCACGAACCTCAGCATCCTTCAACAATTCTCCCATGCGCGGTAGAACATCCTGGTAGAGGGAAGATCTAGTCATCACGGTCGGCCGAATGACATAGACGAACAGAAACAAGACGTGGAAGGACCTGTGGACCTGTTTCCCACACACCATATTGAGCACAACGTGAGTCACCCCTGAGTCCCGCAAGTATTTTTGGCACACGATAAGGAGTTACTTAAAAGTTAAATATGGTGACACGTGTTAGCGACGATACAATCTGTCAGGTATACGGGAGACGCGCATCCGCCGTCGCGGGTTATCAGCATGTAAACTATAAAATAATCAGAAACCGATTAGCAAACTTGCGTAACGAAAGTACACTGGCTCTGCAGGAGGGCCTGCCAAAAATCGGCGCAAATATTTTCGAGAAGAGTAGACAAGTACAAGTAGACTCTGTTGTCAAATTAGGTGATTCCCAGATGAGCTGAAAGAGATTACCGCGATTGCAGACAAGAGAGCCCGAATGATAGAATGCGATATTTTTAGAATTACTCGGGATACTTGGCCGTAGCGCATTTGACCCGGTTCCAGCGAGCCCCCTGGTCCAAATTGATAAGATCTTCTGTCAAAAAAGAGTGATAGATAAAAACCTAGCCAAATGTATGACAAGATCCGATAGACAATATCCTCCACCAGGGGCCAGTAATCACCGTACGATGATGAGTCAAGGGTTGAGCCAATGGAATACAAGGTGTCATTAATCTTCTGTAGCTCCCGCGACGTCGAGGTCGTGGTAGAAAGAACGGTATTATAAAGATTTTCTGCACTGGCTGATAGTTTCGACTGCTTATCTTGCAGCGAAATAACCTCCTGGTCTAGAAAACTGATGGCAGCTGACGAGGTGTTGATGCTATGCTGCATATCGGACAAAAACTGTACCGGTCAGGCGGACGAGAGCTTTACACCAATTTGTACAATATACCCCATGCATTTTACCGAGTTGGTCAAGGGCTTCATCCCATTCTTTCTGCAACTCGCTCTAATACCGAGATGATAGCGACATTGTGGTCACGGGAGATGATTCCACGTACCTGGAATGTCACAAGTAGATCATGCATTACTCGGGTGCCGGAAAAAATTGGTCCCAATTGGTCCTGCAATGTCGTCTTGAGATAAGGCACAATCACGTTGAGTTCTTTAACATGCTGAGCGACTAGTCTCAGCCGAAGGCCTTGCTGGCAGTGGGGCATCTTACTTGATCGTGTAATTCAGACAGAGATGCATTGATCTGTCGTTGGATTTGAGATAATAAGCAGGATAGGAAAAACGGTTCTGTGCCTGAGAAATGTATGCCGCATCTTTCACTTCTCGTCCCAGAAGATAGTTATCAAAAACTTTCGCATGAAGCGAAATAAACTATGTCGCATTTAACCTCTTTGATGACTGCGGTGAAATAAAAATCATACCTGGAACAGCGCATCCTGCAATCTGCTGTCAATGCTATCGGACAGCAAGGATACTTCTTGTGACAATGTGCTCATGCTTGATACGACATTTTTTAATTCCTGGATGTTTCACGCAAACAATCGAACCAATCAAAAGCAAATCCACTAACTGATAGACTGGAACTCCAGGTTGATATCTGTGTCTCCAGTGTCCTTTCCCTTTTAGAAACATATTGCAGGAACGTTACTTTCTCTAGAGTTGCATTTCTGTAGATGTCCCGAGCCAAATCTTTCGGCGAGCACTAAAATACTGTTGCTATCAGAATACAGGGACGTACCAACGTCGTTCCAACGTCCAAACACGAAACAAAGCTGGGCTGGGCGAAGATACGTATTCTGAGATTTTTTCCCGTGTAGTAAATTAAGTGAATATATGCGCACGTATTTCGCGTAAATAGCCCGAGTAGCTTGACCAAAATTGCGCGCTCCGCGAAAATGCCCTGGAAGAACGCGTTAGTCACGAATAAATATTATACCGCTCATAGGCACTCTACGCAATCCCGTTGTAAGCGATGGGTGGTGACCGTTCCCGCTACTTGAGCGTCCAGAGAGAAAGGGGCGCACTCGAGCGGAGGCGATTGATAGTTAGCTGTCGCCAATTCGCACAAAGTCATGGAGATGGCAGCTAGAGATGTTGCAATGAATCTCAGATGATGCATCAAAGTCCAGAATTGGTGTTRAACCATGTATTCGCTCGTCTTCTGGCATATGGTCCTGATTGCAGCGTGTGCTAATAGTGTTCGACACTTGCAGAAAGCAATCTGTCTTATGCAGTGGTTTTTCCATTGCATCTAAATAGCCTTTAGCGGAGCAACGCTGGGGAAAGTCGAGTCGTACTATGCACTCGAAAAATCGCGGTGGCATCGTCGTTCGCCAGACCTTATATAAGAATGGCAAGACAATTTGAAAAAAGAATCAACCTTAGAAAGGAAGCCAAACCCAGTTTACTCAAGAATGTCAAGTCGATTCCATCTTCATRAGTTTGGTGTGCCATGATACAGGCGAATGAAAAAACCAGTGAAACCCACATGGTGGTAGAATTGTAGTGAAGTTGAGTGACGCCTCGGTCACAAGATCATCAATTATCTGACGACACTAAACCGACAATAACAGAGGGCAGAACTAGTAGTTATCGCATTTATGCTGGGATTCACATAAAAGTCAATATGACAGTCGCGACAGCAGTTGCTCCAAGGACCGCGTAACCAGTACCATAGGCGCCTTTAACACTTAGGACTTTCGCAATATTAACAGATGCCCAGACGGAGAAGCCGTAGGGAATACTCACATTTGCCCATATCCCAGCTCAGATGCCTCAATCCATTGAATGAATGGAATGCAAATGGTGCAGCAAGGATCGCTTTCCCGGTATATTTAACTGCATCAGGCAATCCTGCAACAAACTCTACGACATGCGCGCTGTCGAAAGTACCCGGAGCAACCAAATAAGCGATTGAAAACCCGTATAACACTAACTTTGGTGAGAACGTGGTACACATTGAAAACGAAATATACACGTACGGACACCGAGACCAGCACCTGCGAAACGATGTGCTATGGAACCAAACCACGTCAATTGCGGTTGATAGATAGTAAAATGCGGGCTGGTCGGGCGATTTAGCCGTTGCTCATTCAGAATCTGTGTAGAAGTAGAGGGTGGGACGGATTGTATCTGTACATGGCTTCACACCACACATTAGTCTAGAATCTAGAGAATTAGTTGGTCTACTCACCGCTTCACCACCGTACGCATTGTCGCATTGTTTCTTGCTGTATTCAATGCGCTCAGCACTATTCTCACCATCAGTCATGCCTGTACCTACCAATGCTAGTATTGAATGCCGTCCTTCTCAGCRAGCCCCCAAGCCCCAAAGCTCTAGTAGACATCATGGTTCGGGATGAGTTGGGTGAGAGCGACGTTTCGGAAGGACCGTAACCGCGTGATTTTCTGATTCTCACGAGTTCATCGAGAGACTTGTAACTCTTCATATTCCTACTCTRGGCTATTCTCTCGTTCGCGCGGCCTTTTTGACCTTACACTCTCTCGCAAGCAGAACAGGAGACCAGTAAGGGCACGGAAAATCCCGGCGTCTCGAAAAGGGTTCAGCGAGCGTTACAAAATTCGAGATGATAAGACGGAACCCTTAAAGCTTTACATCCTCGGAACAGTTCCATCACACCTCGAAAGCCCACGGAGCCTCATCGTTCCGCAGCACAAAGTCATGTAACATCTTCAGATTTAAGTACGTACACTATCGACACATGTTCCGTCGACGCATGATCTCGCCACCCAGCTTCTTGGCCAATTTAGAATGTTTACCGGCGATTCTATGAATTGTGTGTCGTGTCGCATAATCGCGAGAAATACATTGCTCTCACAAGCTGTGCCAACCTTTGCGCGCGAAGAGCACAYGTACACAGAGTGTGCTTCATAATTGGACCTCGCTACGTGAGGCTGTCGAGAGTATGTGTGGCTATACCGTTTAGTGCGGTGTGATAGCCAATATAGTAATTCTAGCATCCAAGTCACAAGGAACTGGATCTGTTGCAGAAGTGTAAGCTTAGAGTTGATGGCATGACATGCAGTTCAGGTGCAGGGGTATACTTCTTTTTGCT
>JNHV02000772.1:0-10772 GCA_001691785.3 Amanita brunnescens Koide BX004
GAGGCGGGGTTGGCCGTCCAATTTGTTGAGGCAGCACCAATTGCTCAGCAGCGAAGTAGTTCGTTACCCCAGGCGCTTGCAGATCAATGTCGGGCGCTTGGACTGCCAGCGTCTGGGAATGCGGCTGGTCATGCGTCTGCGACAGACCTTAGTGGACTGCCTTTGGGACCTTACCAGCAAAAGGTGGGATGGCAACCCAAGGGTATCGGGGCTATGGCCGGCTGTGTCTTGGCGGCAGTGCTGGGTATGATCTCAGTTGTCTGGTACGCGCTGGGGGGGGAGGTCACCGACGAGGAGATTGCGGAGCAAGTCCAGGCGAAGAGGGAGAAAAAGGAAAAGAGAAAGAAGTTCTTGAAGAGTTTGATTAAAATRCGAAAGACTTGATTCGCGTCTGGGGTCTTATATCCCAAAGAAATCATGCAATATACTTAGCTTGGATTATCTATCATCTATCAGGATAATCTGCATCACTGCCTCTTATGGACTGGCAGGCGAAGAAGAAGCGTTACGTGACAGTGACCACGTCGATTTTTCACCACAAATTGATAGCAAAACATGTTGCGCCACCTTTCTAGACCTTTATCCACTTTCTTTAGATCGCCCATCAGCCGTTCCACTTTTTCACCCTCCATCCAGCGCCTTCGCTTCCAACAACTTTCAAAATCAATGGCGACTGCAAGCACCCCAGACTATGTTCGTAACGATGTGCAACTCGTTAAAAATAGCTGACAAAATTTCATTTGCAGAACAAAGTGCTCTATGCGCCTCTGGCAGAGATCGACCCAGAGGTTCAGAACATCATCGACAAAGAAACATGGAGGCAGTTTACCGGTCTTGAGCTAATTGCTTCTGAGGTATGGATGTCTGTATTACCCTCAGTTTTAATCGACTTTTCTAATCTAATTGATAGAACCTCACGAGTCGCGCGGCTATGGACGCCAATGGTTCAATTTTGACCAACAAGTACTCTGAGGGTCTTCCTGCTGCACGGTACTACGGTGGTAACGAATATATCGATGAGCTGGAGGTCCTCTGTCGCAAGAGAGCATTGGAAGCCTTCAATCTTGAACCCGCCAAGTGGGGCATCAACGTACAGCCMTATTCTGGCAGCGTGAGTCTTTTATGTCCCCTCTGTAGGTCTTTCACAATGCTAATGTTGCGTTTCAGACCGCAAAGTATGTTATTTAAGATCCGGGCCTGGATCACGCTGACGGCTGGCTCTAGCTTTGCCGCGTTAACTGCGCTCATCCAACCACAGGACCGGCTCATGGGTCTTGGACTACCTGACGGTGGTCAYCTCACTCACGGTTACTATGTGAGGCCGCTGCTCATGGAGGATTTTCTATGTCTGATATCGTGTTCTATTTATAGACCGCTAAAAAGAAAATGACGGCGTCGTCTATCTACTTCCAGTCTCTGCCTTATGGCATCACTTCTGACACAAACCTTATTGACTATGATAAGCTTGCTGCCCAAGCCAAGCTCTTCAAACCCAGACTGATTATCTGCGGTGCTTCCGCATACCCTCGYGACTGGGACTATGCTAAATTGAGGGAAATTGCGGACAAGGAAGGAGCATATCTCATGGCGGACATGGCCCACACGAGTGGTCTTATCGCCGCTCRAGAATTAGGCAGCCCTTTCGATTACTGTGACGTCGTTACCACGACAACGTACGTGAAATATTTACGTATTGAATTTAACAGCTGAATTATTACTAGTCACAAGACTCTCCGTGGTCCYCGTGCTGGTTTGATCTTCTTCAGGAAAGATACAGAGAACACCAAGGATCTCGAGAAGCGCATCAACGAGGCTGTTTTCCCCGCTTGCCAGGGCGGTCCCCATAATAACGTCTGTCTCCTTCGCACTTGTTTGCAAGAGTATTCTGAAAGCAAARCAGACTATTGCCGCTGTTGCGACTGCATTGAAACAAGTTGCAGACCCTACATTCCGATCGTATGCTAAACAGGTCATTGCTAACGCGAGAGCTCTCGCAGCTACTTTATTTGAGCGCGGATACAAGCTTCAAACGGGCGGTACCGATAGCCATCTCGTCCTGTGGGATTTGCGGCCTCTCGGTCTGACGGGCAGTAAAGTCGAGAAAGTCTGCGATCTTATGGGCATTACTATTAACAGTAAGTATGGTTCGGGTCTGCTTCCAGAACAAGTGATTTACAAGGCGACAGAGAATGCTGTATCCGGTGATGCTTCTGCCCAAGTGCCCGGTGGTATCCGTCTCGGTACCTCCGCACTGACGTCACGTGACATGAAAGAGGATGATATCAAGGTTGTTGCCAACTTCCTACACCGCGCCGTTCAACTCTCCCTGCTTCTGCAAAAGGAGGCAGGTTCAAAGATGCTCAAGGACTTTGTTCGCGTGGCGACGACACCCGAAGAGGGCAAGCAAGGATACATCCAAGTTAGGCAACTCAGAGATGAAGTGCGAGCGTTTGCTTCGAAGTGGCCTCTGCCTGGTGTAGATGTTGCCAATCTCAAGAAGCCACAGGGCTAYATTGACCACGTTTAAAAGAGTATGAAAAGATTCAACGTCATAACGGCCGAGGACCCATCTCAACATGGTCCGGTTGATTGTATTCATAGTCATATATTGTCATATTCAAACATTGGTAAAATAAATAGCAACGAACCTTACCACTGTCAGTCGGCTAAGCAACGTCGAAGAAGTCTAAAATTGGATCGGCTATCAGGCAATCGCTTACTAAAGTTCGAAAATAGCCTAGAACAATAACTTTGACCATGAAAAGAACAATGGTCAACGAACAAGAGAGAGCGCAGTTACTACGTCCTGGAGTATATAAACAGTACGCTCTTGCCATTTTCACTCTAGCCCTTCAACGCACACTCTCTGCTTAGACTAATTGTGGCCTGGTGCCGACATCTCACTCAGTCATGAGTTGCTACGTCTGCTCATTATTCGTCCTTTATGTCTTCGTCTCGCGCGTAACGCTTGTTTATGCCGCGCCATTCACTCATTTTTTTGCGCGCGACGCTGGAAATTCGTCGCCGACTGGCTTCAAACTACAAAATGGCATCAAAGCCCAGCAACTCAACGCACAGTTTGCGACTCTGACTGCGTCAGATTCTTGCACTRGTGATTATCTGTTTTCACTTTCCGTTTGAATCACGCATATTGATCATTATTGTATTCGTAGCGGGAAGTATCGCTTGCGTGAATGCTGCTTTTGCTCAATGCGTTGGTGGGAAATGGACATTAACTCAATGCAGCAACGACCTTGCATGTTTTGCACTTCCCCTTGTCAACTCGCCTGGCACCAGTATTGCTTGCGATACGGAGCAGGACGCCTTGGCCCGCATCAGTGCTTCCGGTGCTAGCGGCGGGTTGACGGGCGCTGGAAACGGCACCAACAGTGCCGCTTCGGCTTCTGGCCCAACAGCTTCCAACACTACCGTCACCGCCCCCAGTAATGCCCCTACAAACACCATTAACAGCGCTGCTAGCACCCCGACCAGTAACACGAACGACTCGGGCGGCAGCAGTGGGAACGGCGCTAACAGTACCACCGGCGGCGATGATTCGAGCAACCACGATGATTGTCACGACGACCTAACAGAATCGTCCTCGTCGAATGGAAATTTGACGGCAGCAGATTCTTCTGACAAGGGTTCGGGCGACGATGATGATTGTCACGACGACTCAACCGAATCTTCCTCGCCGAATGGAAATTCGACAGCAGTAGATTCTTCCGACAAGGGTGGTGATTGCGATGGCGATGAATCGTCTGGACCAGGCGGGAATTCGACCAATTCTATCAATACCAGCACAGATACCTCTGGAGCTAAAAACGTGATGTCGAACTCTGCCCCCGCAACGACGAATACTTCCCAAGTCTCTTCCGACGGAAGCAACCAGCTGTACCGCCGACAGTTTATTCCGGACACCGGCGTAGCAACCTTTGCCGTTCCAACGCAGACACCTTCATTTTCAAGCTTCACTCCAACTGCATCGTTCCCAAATGCGCCGGCCAACACAGCGACCGACGTCCCCGGCGCTGGTACTGTCACGTTCATCCTCGTTTCCACCGTCACTATGACCGTTTCAGGATGTCAGGGCAACCCTTCCAGTCTCCCACCTATTGTCGCTGGAACACCTGGGTTCTCACCCACCAACTCTGCCGCTTTCACATTGACGCCTGCTTCATCTACCCCAACCGCAAGCATCCCCCAAAGTAACGCGTTTGCGACACCAACCTCTCTCGGCGATGGCGGTATCTCCTTTAGCACCCAGGGTGGTGGCAATAACGTCGATCTTGAACCTACGCCCACGCCTGCCTTTCCGGCAAACGGGCCTTCTTCAACCCTCAACCTGTCTGAGCTGTTGACAGCGACCGCATAGTAGACCGGCTTTGATAGCCCTGGCTGTGTATTGGGACTCCTATAGGATTAACGGACGTTTGAGACGCCGACATCCATTGTATTTCTGTCGACATATAGCATACGCACATCACTGTTCATTATCTTTGTAGCCATAGCTAGTTGCAGAGCATACTTTTGTCCCCTAGATTATCATTGAGAACGGCTGTTCCACTCTACTTTGAWAATCAAATTGACTTGACTGATAGTAATACAGTGCTATATATGTATTGTCATGCAATGCAACGAAAGCTACCCCAAAACATTCTTGCCGTCGATAAGAAGAAAAAAAAGAAGGAAAAAACATAAAGATCATGATTATCCATCACCGCTCACATTCGGCAAGTTCAGCTCAACCATAATTCAACTCTCCACCACCACCATCATCCGCATATCCATTTCTGTCCATCTTCCTTCCATCCCGATCTCGTCTGTCTTTCCCATCTCGCCCACCTCTATCCCGATCCCTTTCTCTATCCTTCTCCCTGTCTCTATCTCTATCGTCCCGCCCCATTGGCGCGGGAGGCTTAGCCGGTAAATGCGGGGGCAGGCGTGGGGGCGGACCTCCGCCCGGCGGCGGGAATGCAGCGGGTCTTCGCGGGCCTCTCCCTGCGCCGGGTGGCCCGCCATACCCAGGCGGCAGTGGAGGGCGGCCTGGCCCAGGCGGATAGTGGTACGGTGGGGGGCCGCCAGGAGGACCACCGGGTAGAGGTGGAGGGCGGTATGAGCCGTGCGGCAGGTGGTGTGGTGGTGGTGGTGGATGAGGGTGGTGGGGGTGGTGGTGGTGGTGGGGGTGAGGGTGAGGTGGGTGTCCATGAGGTGGGGGGACGTGGGGAAGTGGTACGAGGGCAGGAATGGGAGGCCTAGGAAGTGGATGTTGATTACGGTGCCCGCGTTTATCAAATTCATGAGAAGATTCGTATGACGGTAGACTGGATGATCTCAGTTAAGGATGATAGTCTCGTGAGGGAAAACACGTACGTCTTTGGATCGGCGGGTAATGGATCTGTCCAAAAGTATTCATGATCCAATGCCTGCGCAGCCGTAATCCTCTCTCTCGGATTGCAGATCAACAGCTTATCCAACAAATCGCACGTCTCTGGTCCAACACTCTCATACGCCTGTTTGATTCTCCTCAGGTACGTCGAGAACCTCTTGACGCCCTCGCAACCCGGCAATGCATCGAAATTTGGCCATGAATGCTGGTTTGGAGTTCCGCACAGCTGCCAAATCTTCTCTAGCTGGTCCAAGTCGGATGTACCGGGAAGGATGGGCCGCCGAGAGAACATCTCGCCAAGGACGCAACCAATGCCCCACATATCGACTTCACCGCCATAGTGCCGCGCACCTAGCAAGAGTTCCGGAGGGCGATACCATCGCGTGACGACACAATTGGTATATCGCCGCTCTCGGCCGCGCGAGTCGAGGCCCGTGCGGGACACATTAGGGTCGTACGACCTTGCGAGACCAAAGTCGGCAATCTTGAGGTTGCCATTATTAGATATGAGGAGATTAGCCGCTTTCATGTCGCGGTGGAGGATGTGGTTCTGGGTCGAGGTTCTAGTCAAGGAGCAGAGGGAGAAAAAGCGAAACAGACCCGATGCATATATTCTGTTCCTTCCAATAACTGCTTCATATATAATTTGATATGACTAGGCTGTAGCTTGACGCGTTCGTTTTCAAGAAGACCGGCAAGATCGTGATCCATGTAGGGGAAAACCATATACACAGAGAGTGGGCCTTTCTGATTGCCTTGACAGCATGTGAGCGGCTGTTCATGTTAGCGAACGGATGGGGGACACACTTCGTACAACAAACATATCCAGAATGTTGACAACACAAGGATGTYTGAGTGCTTTCAGAATCTTGATCTCGCGCAAAGCTGTTACAGGCATGCCTTCTTTCTCGTTGTGCATCAGGATACGTTTCAAAGCGACGACTTTTCCAGTTGATTTTTGAATTGCCTTGTGGACCTCGCTGTAGACGTTCTTCAGAACGGGTTAACGCATTCGTCARGTGTACGCACCCGAAAGTACCTTCACCCAACTTTGTCGTCACTTCATACTCTGACTGCTCGCCACACCCACGGAATGTCCGTCCGTAGGCTTCCATCTCCTCCTTCCTCGACCTTCTCACGACTTCCCGCGTCCACACCGGTCTCACCTTCAACTCTCCCTTCTCTCTCTCCTTGTCTTTATCTGCTGGCTGTGACTCATGATGTAGTATCGAGGGTGGTGAGTGTATATCCTTTGGTGCACCAGGCCGCTTCATTGGTATTGCGACGTGAGTATGTGACTCTGGCAGCATGTCATTCTTGGGGAGGAGACGGTCATCAGGTGGAGGAGCTGGCGGAGGGGACTGAGCTGGTGGGGGAGGCGTGCCGGCAATTTGGGTGGTTTCTGTTAGCTGCAATGAAGGCGAACGTGGGGGTGGCGGAAAGGGCGGCGGGGATGATGTAGGTAGCGTAGAGGGAGGTGGTTGTGTTTGTGGCGAAGAATGAAGTGGAAAAGGTGACACAGGCGCATAGCGGGGAGGCGAAGGTCGATAAGAGTCATTATTACGGCGCCCCCGGTTGCGGTCATCGTATCTGAACGAACGGTCATAGTCGTAGTCAGATTCTCTTCGGCCACCACGTCTGTCGTCGACGCGCCGATGGGAGTAATCACGACGGTCATGTCGATCGAAATCGTCTGGGTGGTAGTGCCTGTCATCGTTGTCTTCTCTGTAGCGTCTATCCCTGTCGCGTTCTCGGTCTTCACGGTCGCTGTGTCTGGCGTCTCTTTCTCTATCTCTGTCACGGACCCTAAGAGGGCTAGGGCTGACGTCACGGGCTTGCGGACGATGGGCTGGCAGCCTGTGCTTTTCTCGGGGCGATCCAGAGGCGGACCGCGAGCGTGGAGAATAACTTGGGGGAGGCGGCGGAGACCGTCCTCGCTCGCGTGCGCGGTCTCTGTCGTCTCTATAGTCTCTCAGAGGATATGAGTCCCAGCGCTGCGGCGCGTAGTACCTGGCGGGCGGTTCCCAGTGGTCCGCCACCATCGACGGCCTGCCTGGGCCTCTTCCTGGTCTTCTCCTTGCATCCCCATCCCGTGAAAATCGCCCGTCCGACTCATTCAACTCCGTACCGCCCGAAGAGCCATTGACGGGAGGCTCTCCCTTTTTCTTGAACGGAAACGGGACTTTTGGCTTCGCAGACGCCGGCTGCGGCTTTGCTGGAAGAGACGACGGCAACTGCAGAGGTGGCGACGGGTCATCGAGCTCACCCTCTTCTGGTGAGGACGTCGCGGGGCGCTTGGACAGCCTAGGCGCGTCTGGAGAGGCGGAGGCGGGCCTTTTCGCGGGACTTGTGACCATCGTGGTCGCAGCAGCGCTGGTGCTGGTGCTGCTGACTAAGCACTAATGGACCTCCAGCCACGATGGCTCAAGGGCAAGGAGTCCATGGAAGCCTATATTACTGCCAAGCGTACTTACCAGTTACCAGTAGCTGTTGTTAGCATTGCCCTGACTATCATCTTCATCTAGGAGCGGAGAACATCGTACTCCGGGAGACCATGTCGTCAGGTAGGCCATCCAGGTCACAATTCCAACAATTCGGTATGCATCCGATCCAGCCCCTGTCTTGGTCTCACATCGGCCTCAAGGTCGCAAAACGGCTATGAGTCCTCGTCTTGCACAACCGCAGCCGAGGCCAAATGTCAGCCGGATGACTCCCGCCCCTCCCGTCATCATTGATCTGAGCGATTCGGATCCGGAATCCGATGATGACAACGAGAGGCGGAGCATGTCGTCAAAGCGAGCACGCGAGATTGAAATGGAGCCTGCTCGATTCATCGACCTAAGGCAGATACAAGCTGGGAAACACGCCGAATGGCGATCTCAAGCTGATGCCAGGCCGTCCAGGAGGAAATTTCTAGGTCGCAAGCGAAGCATTGATGCCCAGGAACTCGAAAAACGTGTGGGCACAAGACCACAAAAGAAAATTCAAATGGCCTACAAGTCTATTCCGAAGGGGCTAGACACCGGGCGCCCCGTGCAGAGCAAGAGTGCACTACTGTCCAAGTTTGTGCCCTGCTTAACCCTTTCAGTTTGACTCACATTTTTATCTAGCTTAAAGCCTATGTCTGCGGCACGCAAGGTGCCCTCTGCTACGGTGAGCACAATCAAGGGCAAGGCGCCCCCAACAAATACACTTAAAATTCTCGTCTCAGGTACCAAGCTCTAGCGAGGACGAAGACGATACTGATGAAGGAGAYGCAGAGGATTCAGATATAGAGGAAGAACAGAGTGCATCCCATAATGAAGAACCTGAAATCATGGACGCTGCAGYAGCTAGCCCCATACCCACTGTCGAACCCGAGCCACTCATTCAGTTGTTTCGCACCTTCCAATTGCACACCGATTCTACTCGCATCTTCCAAGAAACAAAGCAACTCCCATTCCTCCTACGCAACCTACGAAAAAGTTTTAAAACACTCTGCCGCGATTTTGACATACCCTGCACACCCCTCCCGGACGACAAAGCCGGGAACATTTTGATACGCTACGACCACCTCGAGAGTGCATCATTTGAACGAGCGCTTCCGAAATGGTTCTGCCCTCTTTGCGACCTATTCGGCAAATTCGAGACAATAGAGATGCTGAAGATTCATCTAGACCTTGCGCATAAAAATCTATTCTTTGATTGGGTCCACCCCGCAGAGAATGAGCGACAGGACGGGGTTTCGTGGAGACTGCACGTTCTCTTCCCAGAAGCAGACGATAGCGCCCCGTCCGAGGCATCTACACCAGAAACCGGAGCAGAGCCAAGCACACTCCAAAACGACCCTCACGCACCACTTCGCCCAGAAACCGGAGCAGAACCAAGCACCCTCCAAAACGACCCTCGCGCGCTATTTCCCCCCGGCGAGTCCACGACACCCGCTCCTCAGCCACGGCCAAAGAACACAAGGCCGCCTGAATATCCCCGCCCGCCGCCCTCCTCCAACCGGCTAGGCCCTGCCGCCCGCCCGCCCTACCTCCCGGCCAAATCCACCTTTGGCGGGCCCGACCTCTACTACTCGACTCGTGTCCGCGGACCCTACCTATTCGACCTCCTCCAGCTACTGCCTCTCGACCAATTCGGCCTGCTCGAGTGGATAGTGCTCGATCGCGAAGAGGAGATCTTTGCCGACAATGATGTGAGGCAGGAGCAAAAGGTGATCATGGCGCTCTGGGCGCGGTGGATGATGTTGAACAAGAATGAGTTTTGGAAGAATAGACCGAATGGGACGAAAATGTTTATCGATGAGTATTGGAGGATGATACATTTGGCGGCGGGATGGCAGGCTTTGGTGGACCAACTGGTGGTGCTCGGTGCTCATCGGTTGCTAAAGACTAGTGAGATTGTGCCGCTGATAAAGCATTATGAGACGTTGGTAGGAATGAGTTACTGGGATGAGTGGGACTCGGAGGAGGAGTAGAACTTTTGAGTCGATTTTTGCCGGTTTCAGTCAGAGAGGATATGTCGTGTTTGGCTTATGTATATTTCCTTGCCAAGGGCTGATGGAGTGGCTTAGCCCAGCAGATTTTGCCTGCTATAACTTTTTATAAACTTGAGACATATTACCTTGCTCTTCGAGCAAGGTTTAGTGCGAACGGTTTTTCTGGCCAGAATGGCGCCCAACAGTACATAAATAGGGTCTTCCGCGACTGAAAACGGCAATCTCTCATCCCCTTCNATCTGTTCGGCCCCTTACTGTTTGTAACGGCTGGGAGGCCACAGGTTATCCGCCATTTGGTGAGAGTCTTATTTCTGAAGGAGGTCATCTTTCCTTGCCGTGTAGAATACAACGGAGCGGCTGTTGAAACGGAAGACGAAAGGCGTTGAGGCAAGTTGAATGGCATAGATGTCACGCTCGCTTGTGACACGTCCGACACCTTCACTTGAGCGCTCTATCTCACAAAGGTCGGAGGAAACGGCATCAAGCAGCAAAGGTAAAGTGGTCGGAGGTACGAATTTGGTTCATGGGACCCAGCCACCGTGGCCAATGTAAAATATATAAATACCGATAGACATCAATAGGAGTACGCCAACTTGTCTCTGGCTTTATGGAATCCAACTTCGCCTCTGTCGTTCGCTTCGCACCGCTGGAGCGGTGGCAAAAACTCGCCGGTCGTCATCCTGTCGCTAAACTGCATGCCAAGTTTTGGGGAATCAGTATGCTACATGAGGAGCAGGAGTGGAGAAACAGCCAGCAGCCCATTCCTGCCGTAGGAGACGAGCTTGAGACCGAAGATCGCATGGATATGGATTTTGGTGTGAATGCTGGCTGCGGCAGTGGAGACGGGTGGCTTGAGGTCCGGGAAACGCGTTTTGAGTGGAACATCGTCGAGGTAGCTGA
>JNHV02000773.1:0-10779 GCA_001691785.3 Amanita brunnescens Koide BX004
GAGTGGACCAAGAAAGGCACTTGCACCGTGGTTGTGAAAGTGAATATTAAATCATTTTTTCCCGCGTCTATGATTCCACATTACTTACCTTATTTAATTTGGGTTGAAATATGCATACTNTATGTATTCTGATCATGATCTGCACGTTTTGATACTATTCTTTTGCTGAATTGATTGGATTTATCACGTTGCGAAAGCCCGAAGCAAAGGGACAACATTTGCGCTCTAAATCAGTCAATTTTAGCTTGGAGCCAAGACAATGGGATTGGGTGCGGCATTTCAAGTGATCGACGCGACCCTACCTCGCGAACCAATACATAAATAAAATTTACGATCGCGTAGGTCAACCAAACTCTTTTTTTTCTTCTCCAACTTGTCACGTCGAGCATGATAAAGCAGCGCCTTCAGACGGTCATTCAACGGCTGCGACGGGTATTCAAGAAGAAGTCGGGGCCCTGCGCCGGGGCATGCACAGAAGATGCATCGACCGATACGGCCCCAAGTGAACAGGCAGAAATGTCGGTTGACGTGACGGTGGCTCGGTCATCCTCTACCAAGTCGTCTGACGAGGCAAAATCGAGCGCGCAACATGATGTACTTCCGGGCGGCAAAGAGCAAATTAGCTCAAGATCGTCGGAGTCGAGTAGAGGATCAGAGGACCTGGTGTCCAGGTTGTCTGAATCGCCAACGGTGCCCCGAACCATGCCGCAGCTACCCACAATTGTGGTCGGGGAGGATCTTGAACCCATTGACCTTGGAACGCGAAGAGATTCGGATCACCTGGTACATTTGTTCCTCTTGCATCCTGGATACCTTCTGATCTCAATATAGCCTAGGGACGAGCGTAGCACCGAGCACAACAATTATGCCTGACGGAGAGTTTGAATTCTTGATGCTGTTCATAACCACAACATTCATCATAATGCGCTGCTTTTGGTTTTGATGTGACTACTTTGGATTCCTTGTTGTCTACGTTACTTATACGTACCGCGTAGTTAATATTACACATACACGCTCGTTTAACATGATTTCTTTTTGCAAATGATGCCAGAGGAGATGAAGTCGCGCGAGCCAATCAGGCGTAACGAGACGCGTTATCACGTGACTCGACGCGCTCTTTGATTGACTGCGATGAATTTCGAGCTCCTGGACGAACTCCAGGCTCTCTCCGACATCCCAAACTACGAAATACCAAACGAGCATGACCCTGAATCCGAAGACGTAGACAAACTGCTCGAAGGCAAGTCCCAGCGGCGACGTTGACAGGGCGCTCTAACAAGGACGCTTTTCTAGGCGCAGTCGAGTCTGTGGCGGAGGCCAGCAATACAATCACAGACATAGATGTATTTGACGTCTATCGAAGTCTCCTGAAACACGTGGAGTTAGTTTCCGGAGCTATCATGAGCAAAATCTTGGATTCTGTTTCGTCCGGCTTAGCATCTGAACTCGAAGTCACGATGCGGGATATTGATAATGGGGACCAGCAATCGTATATGGCGCATAAACTTCCTCTGGAACTTTACGCGTTTTTACTGCATTGGTTCGTTTCTTCGGCCGAGAAAGTGAAGCAGCCCGAGGGAGAAGATGTCGCGGTGAAGACCAGGAAAGGCAGAGGGGGTAAGGCTGGTGGAGGGCGAGCTGCAGGACGAGCTGCTGCGAATAGAAGAAAGGAGATATTTACGTGGATAGAGCAAATCCCCGCGACTCTGGCTCTCATTAGCAAGGTCCTTCGCCTGCAAACGCAGCGGATATGGACGACGACCGCCGAACGGGATGCATTTGTCGAGTACGCGACAGCGTTGTTTCTGCTTAACTATCCTGACCTGCCCCAATCGTAGTTGCTTGACGCGTATTGCCCACAACATATCTGAAAATGAGCAGTACATGAAAGTTCAAGACATTAAAATGGGCGTATACAAGGTCATCTGTCTCGCTGTGAAACATCATGGTCAAAACATGGCAACCCGAATCATAATCATGCAAAATCTGCAATTCTATGAACATTTATCCGAGGCTATGGCGGAATGTCTCACTTTCCTCACCAAGGAATTCGACCACGCTCAGCTCGGTGAYGAAATACTGCGCGAAATTGCAGGGAAAAAATTTAGCTCCGCAGATAAGAAGGCAGCGCAAGATACTAAAGGTCCACGATCCATTGCGCGTTTCCTTGTAAAGTTGGCAGAGTTATCACCCCGGTCGATCCTTAAACAGCTAAGTTTATTATCGGATCAACTTGACTCAGAGGTAAGCGAACATCCTTCATGCCGTGACTTCCTCTCACCCGTCGCTTCAGTCATGGCCAATCCGAAATGCTCTGGTCGAGGTGGTGGGCTACCTGATTATTGAACTGGCAGACTCCGAAGGATCTGCAGACCAGGATCCCCGGCAAATACAGAAGCAGATATCGCGGCTGTTCGAAYTGCTTAATGAGCGAATGTTGGACATGTCATCATATGTTCGTACAAAAGTGTTGTCGGTCTTCTCAAAGATCTGCGACTTCAAGAAGGCYAAGTTCCCGGAACAACGATTGGTGGCGACTCAAGCGGCAATCGATGCTTTGGAGGACAAAACTGCCACGGTCCGCAAAAACGCAATAGCTCTGCTGGTTAAGCTGTTGGAAACGCATCCATATGGGCTCATCCATGGAGGGACGTTGGAAGTGGGCATATTCGAGTCCCAGTACAAGACTGTCAAGGAACAATTGGAAAAATTGGAGGGCGCTATTGGAAATGCCGTAGATCGGCAGCCGGGAGAGGACGATGACGAGGAACAAGGGAGTGGGGAAGATGAYAATGAGAAGAGAGAAGAGGAGCAAGATGATGAGACCGACGAAGATCGTCCAAAAAGGAAAGGAAAGAAGGTCAAGAAAAGGTCAATATATGCGCTTTGGTCGTTCGCTTTGTTGACCCACTACCCACCTGCAGATCACGGAAGCGGGGAGAGGATGATATGGACATCGATGAAGCGAACGACATCGACAGAGAAGATGAAAGGGAAACGGACGAAGACGAAGAACGAGATGAGATGGAGGATGCTATGGACGAAGATGACGAAGAGAACAGTGGARGTCGGAGTCGGAAAAAGAAGTCTAAGGTCCAGCGACGCAAATCCCAGCTGGATGTCATCGCATTGTCCAACGAGCAGGCGGCGCTTGCGGCGTTAGAGGGTAACCAAGTGCTTCACTTGCGCCTCCGCAAGAAATATTACACCGACGCCCTGGACTTCATACGCCACATTAACGGCGCGATGGACACCATGGCGAAGTTGCTTGGCTCGACGAGTAAGCCAGAGGTGTTGGAGGCCATAGACTTTTTCCGTTATGCACATGAATACCAATTTGACGATGCCCAGGTATGCGTGTCGCGTTCCTATTACCGCGAGATCCCAATAACGTCTCCCCTTGCAGGTAGGCATCAAGAAGATGTTGCATTTGATATGGCACAAAGACAACAATAGTGCCACAACTGAGGACGGTAAAGAAGTGAAGGGTATACGTTCACATCTATTAGAATGCTACAGGAAGCTCTATTTCGAGCCACTTCCCAACATTACCGACGCCAAAGCGCAAGTTAACAGGATCACAAAGAACATGATTGAGTAAGGATTTCTTCAGGTCCAACTAGGCTTCCTGGCTAACCGGCATGTAAAGGCTCACCTATGACGCGACATTAGCGGAGTTGACAAGTTTGGAAGAGATGATGCGCATACTGATGGACAAAGGTCATATCCGCGACGAGCTGATTGGAAAACTCTGGCAGGTTTACGGTACGAGTTCCGGTCTGAGCTCGGGATGATGACTGACCAGGCATGCAGGCTCGAAAAAACCTTTGCCAAAGGCCCAGCGTCGAGGAGCGATCATCGTCCTTGGAATGTTTGCCCTTGCGAATCGGAGCGTGCTGACAGACCACGTTGATGTCATGTTAAAGGTGGGATTAGGTACCTGGGGCAAGGTGAGAAGACATGCTCATTGATGCGAGGATCGATCACCAATCTACYCCACCAGGCGGATTTGGCTCTCGCCAGATATACTTGCATTGCCCTTCAACGGCTGAATGGGAGCGTCAAGAAAGTCAAAGGTACGATAATAGTGAGAATGGGACTGGTTCAGGACTGACGAGCGGCCTAGGGTCTCTTCTCGACAAAACACTGCGAATCGAAATGGACAGTCCAATTTTCCGCAAACTACAGGAAGCRATCGAACAACCTTGCCGTTCAAGGGAATGGTTTGGGCTTGCTGAGCAGGTCATCAATACAGTCTACGCTCTTGGCGAGCACCCCGATCTTTTCGGCAACGACCTGATCAAAAAGCTCTCCGCTAGGGCATTTACCAGGCGTCAGAAGTCTGTTCCTGAGGCACAAGATAAAGAAGCGAGTCAAGAAAAAGATCCGGACGCTATGCATGAAGACGAACCAGAGGAACCTTCACACACCGAAAACGGCAATGGTTCAACACAGAAATCGTCATCTCCCGATGACAAGGACTTGGGTGATGCATTCGAACTGAGTCAATTGTTGTTCGTTGTAGGGCATGTTGCTATTAAGCATATCGTCTATCTGGAACTGGTTGAGCGCGAACTCAAACGGCAGAAGGACGAGAGGCGTGCGGGTAAATACTCACTCACCATTGGTTATCTCGGTCTTACTTTTTCTCCCAGCCGAGAAACGAGGGGCGCCAAATCAAGGAACGAAGGACAAGGACGGCGAAGAGCTTGATCAAGTAGCCGGTAATGTCGAGGACGAGATAGGCGACCGAATTTCCGGCATTAGAGAAATGGAATTGCTCTATGGACCGGATTCTCTGCTAGCCGTTTACGGCCCAATGATTGTCCACATCTGTGGAAGTCCCCACAAATTCAAGGTAAGAATTCTTCTTACATCACGATATAATATTRAAAATTGGTAGAATCGAACTCTGCGTGGGGCCGCTACCCTGGCGTTCAGCAAGTTCCTGTGTGTCAGTTCGCAGTTYTGTGACCAACACCATAGGCTGCTGTTCAAGATCCTTGAGACATCAAAGGACCCGCACATTCGCAGCAATATYGTCATCGCCCTCGGTGACGTGGCTGTCTCGTTCAGTAGTATCATAGATGAAAACAGCAACGAGCTGTACAAGGGCCTCTCGGACAAGAATCTTGTAGTGAAGAAGAACACGCTGATGGTACTGACACATCTYATATTGAACGGCATGATCAAGGTCAAGGGTCAGCTTGGCGAAATGGCCAAGTGTCTAGAAGACCAGGAAGTTCGGATTGCCGACTTGGCTAAGCTGTTCTTTGAAGAGCTCTCGACGAAGGACAATGCTATTTATAACAACTTGCCAGATGGTACGTGGTAATGAAAATGGAGAAGTTCAAAAAGTCCTCATTCATCCACAGTCATTAGCCATTTGTCAACTGGCGATCACGCCGTCGACGAAGAGACGTTCCAGAGCACYCTGAAGTACATCTTCAAATTCATTGAAAAGGTTCGAAAGCCAGATAGTAATAGTCACGACCGCTAATTGCGTTCTGTGCAGGAGAAGCAAGCTGAGGCGATCGTCGAGAAGCTTTGTCAACGATTCCGGCTGACCGAGGATCCTCGGCAATGGCGTGACATTGCTTATTGTCTATCATTGCTGCCCTATAAGTCAGACAAGTCCGTCAAGAAGTTGATNGAGGGAATACAGTTCTACCGTGATAAGCTCCACGAGCCGGTTGTCTTTGAGCGTTTCACGGAAATCTTAACCAAGGTAAGACATTTAAACAAACGATCAATGAGTCAGAAACCGAGAGGTACCGTTAACAGGCACGGGCAAACAAGAGTAAAGACAAACCAGATTCCGAGCTCAACGAATTTGACCAGGTAAGTCTATGACAACGCTTGCGATGACTTCGTATGCTGACTTTGTACTTTGAGATCCTTGAGGAGCACAGGCGTCAAGGAGAAGAAGATCAAGCACTTGAGAAGCGCGTGGAAGGGAAGAAAGCTGCAGCAAGGAAACGAGCGTCGCGGCGCTGTAAGTGAACAAGGCAGAATTCAAAACATGCTTCTCACGAATCTTCGCTTTTTGTGACAGCACGTAAAAAGGTGCAACAACGGCAAGACTCAGACGAGGAAGCCGAGGCCTAAATGTTTGTATAATTGTAATAATTGGTGTTGTAAGATACATGACAATCTCGACCAACTTTTAGCATCACCGAGAGAAACCCGGGCCCGTGTTGATCTCCAGACCTTAGCCCTGAGCATATCAATTTGATCCTGGTCGCTGTCGCTGATATCAGCATCAATCAACTTTAATAGTGGCGTTGTCAGTGGTGCCTGAAAGGCGTGGCCTGGACCTGGTAGCGTGACTCTATGATGCCTCGCACGAGTAACGTCAAGGCTATCTTTGACGTTCAGTGCCTGTAATTTGGGACTGTAATCAGTCCTTCCAAACTCCTTAACTTGGCAGGCTCGCTAGCAACGTAAAACAGGAAAAGGATCTTTGATTCTGGCGTATAAGCAGAAATAGACTAAGCTCTTCGATGTGACGAAGATTTGCCGCAAGAGATCGGCCGGTATAAACAAGGCGTCGCGTCAGGCTCAATATTCCCGTCAGCTTGACTACATCACAGCGCATTGGAAAGCAAAGCTTTCATGGCTTAACACTGGTGAGATTTAATCGTCAACCGACTCCGTGCTTAACGCACTCTGGGCATGCGTTATGCGCAATCTGAGCCTGCGAACTGAAAAATACCAGATACCACGCGTTTTCATTTTACCTCCAATCGGTCAGGACGTCCGGCCAGGGCGTAAATGCAAACCGAGACATGGGAAAGTGGAGTAACGTCTGGTAGTGTTCGAGTCAGTGACTGTCAGTGATGGCAGATAGCATCAATATCAACCAGATACGTCCGAATTCCTACTCAGCGATTATCGATTATCGATTAGAATAGCCCGACGTCTTGATTACCGGCACTTTTCATCACTGTCCATAGCTGTCCATGCTTTCATTGACACCTGCATCCATGGAGAACAATTGAATGAGATCAGAGTTTTGGCAGCCAATCATGCCACTTATCAAGTTCATGACGCCTTCAACAACCGCCAACAACGCCACTCCTCAGGCTCGAGCGCCCGAGATACCCGCACCTGTTACAGCATTCGTGGCAGAACCCTAGTATGTAGGTCCAGAACAAAGCTGCGCAACTCCAATTCGCGACAAGCTGGACTCGGGAACTCTTACATGGACATGTGAGTCGCACGAACACGGGATTAATACGAGCTTAATTCCTTAAATACCCCAATTCAGGCCATTCTCTCTTCGTTACCAATTAGTATGCCGTCGAACAACAACCATGCGATTCTGTTCAGTCAAAGTGCCCTGAAGGAAATGGCGCGGAAGGCCATTTTTGCAAGTGGATTATGTGCAGCGTATATCTTAAGCTGCGGAATTCCCTTTAACTACCACGCCAGTTTATCGTTCCAGCTCGAAGCAGTCGGATTTGCACCGCGTCCTCGCGACACTAGCACAAATGTCGACATCGAGAGAGGCGCTCGAAGTCTCGAGCGTCAAATCGCGGGTTGGAAGACGGTTCGTGTGGCGAGTGGCGTCATCGCCGTTGGGTGAGGCATCTAATACATTATCAGTGTGGTGATAAGACAGCGCTAAACGTCGTCGCCACTCATAGCGTCGGCATGCCCGCAGTCGCTTTGTACTTTCAGTCCTGGCTTCTAGCAGAAAAATGGCCTGAAATATTCCTGATGCTCTCCATGGTTCTGGCTGTCACGTCCTTTTCATTTTCGACGATCCTTGTCTCTTCGTTCTCTGACTGGTCTGGGGTAATTATYACAGTTCTCTCGTCATGACTGCGCTGATACTCATCCCGCAGGATATCAAAGAGCTGAAATCGCACCTTTTGGCGTCGTCTATTTTGTTCTCGATCCCCAACATCGCTCTAGCGTGGTTAGTAAAGCTCCTACAATCGACAACGCAGCTAATCTTGTCATTAGGAGCGCCATGTGCCTGTTTGCCGCTGCCGCMACTTTTTCCGCCCATGAAATCGTATTTGACAGCCCTATCGACTACTTCGAAACGGCGGTCACCATCCTCATGTTCTTCATCGGACTCGCGGTCACCATGCTCTTCTACATGGTGCACACGATCTGGAACATGTAAACCATACATGATCCCACGATCCCGGTCTCTTTCACCTCTTCTCGTCTTCTTCGCGAAATTCTCCCTTGTTATCCGAGCAAAGCTCCTTCCTGTTTTACATTTTACCCCCATCCCCTTCTATTCATTGACGATACTCTAGCAATATCTCACGTAAATAGAGTAGGACTTTCCGAACAGCACGGGAAACCCTACTCTATTTCCCCGAGATATTCCCAGAGCGCCAGAGTTAGTAAATAGGATTTGAGAGCGCTGTGTCATCATCCCCTTTCATATTCTGTTTCCTAGCATATACCCCCAAATGCGAATAGTAGATACAGTACACGTTTGATAACATCAATCATTGATGACTTGTATCATTTCCAAGTTTAGATTTAGGGGACGCCTCGCGGCGGTCCATAATGCGGCTTCCAAAATTATCCATCATTTCCAATCAGAAGCAGAATGCTCAGGAACTATTAGGTAGTACACATGTCAACTGGGCGTTTCAAGTGCAGACTGAYACCGCCGTGGCATTCGATTCGCGAGCCGATCCGGCTGCCAATCGCCCCACTCCTCCACAGTTCGCCAAATGCATATAATTATAATATTTGATGGGACGCATGAGGGTATAGACGAACGTGGCCGATGTAATACCGTCCGATGGAGCACCAAGCGTGGGCCCCAAATAAATAATGGAAGAGCTCCAGTCCATGCGGCGAAATGATTACCAAGAAACCCATAGTGAGCGTGTAACGACGAACAAGGAACGCTATAATATTTTGGGAAGAAAAAGGGTTGAGCAAGTCCCAGTCCAAGGGATGAAGAAATGTCGATAAGCCATATGTGAATGAATAATGAATGGTGAGGGAGCGAAGCAATCCATTGCCTAATATATGCGAATGCAGTCTACGGTAGAATATGAGAGTTGATGGGTTGAATATACATACACCTCAAGCTGCGTTGTGCAGCCTTACGAAGATGCCCCAGACACGAAAGAGGTAAAGAGAGCCAGTCGTCGGTTTTCATTATCGTCGTAGCACGCGGAATGTAGTCGCGTCCAAAGATTCAACCCCCTATTCAGGCTTGAACTTTGCACCGCCCTCTCCACCGCGTATGATAGCCTTCATAAAATTAAAGAATCGCTGTGAATACTCTGCCGGAGCGACAGGGCTTATCTTGTGCTGCACCACGCGTCACTACCCATTTCTCAGAAATAAAGTTGAAACTGCTCACCCTATCGGCACTGAGCCCTTTCCAAACACCCTCCAGCTTCTTGAGCGCGCCCCACGGAGTTAGAATATCAATAACGCCGAGATAATATATAGTGTCTAGTGGATCATTGAATTCGTCCGTTGCTCGCAAACCACCCTCGTCTTGATAAAACAGAAAATGGGCTCGATCGTTCCCGCCAGAATCTTCGTCAGGCAGCTTGATGGCGTTTTTGCCCTCCCCAAACGGCTTTGTCTGCGAGTTGCGCATCGCGCGTCGGACAATGGCGGCATCTGCCGGCATTCCTTTTGCCGATCCTGATTTCCGGTGACGCCGAGGAATATCTGGCTGATYAAATGTTCAAACGTGTAAAACGTCACCAATGTAGATAGATATCGCATACCGAAAAGACCTTGAGCGTGTTCTTGCGTACATTATCTCGGTTTCCTCGACGCATATTATGGATTCCGACTAAAAGACTGTAGTCCATAACATTAATCGTCTTGAGAAACTCGGCGTCGCGTCTCAGCTGCTCAGYTAACAGCGTCCGTTTCTCGGGTCCTAGCTCTAGCATCTTGCCCCGGTTGATCCAGTTCAGGTCTTTGAGCACCGCGCGCGGATTCAGCTTTGCTTTCTCTTCGGGRTACTCTCTGCCAACCGTACTCCCCTTGAGGTCGTACGTTTCGTGGATATCCCTATGTGGCGGGAATAGATTATTCATGATTACAAAGTGAATCTTGCGTCCTCTCGGGAGCTTAACACGGTGCAAGCCATAGAACCTGCTGAGGAGTGTATGCGGATTCGACTGGACGTGTTTGTAGTACTTGTCGAGGATGGAAAGAAGGAACTTGTGCTCTGCATGTCGGATAGTYTTGATAATGAATCGGTAGTCGCGAGAAAAGTAGAAGAATGAGCCGGATTTGCCGGGAGAGCCAAGCTCGGAGAGGATGTATCTTGCGGTCAGAGACAGAAGGTAATCGGCAGGGTCGAGGTGGAAAACGTCTTCACGCAGCGAGCGGAACACCCAAGGGGCGTAATCCTTGAATTTGAAGTCGTAYTTGGCGGAGGGAGTCAGTTCATTTCCGATAATGTCGAACGACATCTTATGCGCCGCRTGGAAGTCTTCTGGAGTCAGGGCGCGTTTCATCTTGGCCTGACATCGGGATACCTAACAAAACAGAAGTCAGGACAACAGACACGCGGGACAAGGTGAGGATATGCGCACTCCAATACGGATCCCCGTCAACATGTTGTACATCAAGATGTAATTGACGTGTCCTTCCCCTATCAGATTGCCCACGAGGACTACATCATCCCTTCCAGAACCCGCGCTGCGGCGGGTATCTGAGCGAGACAAAGCAGCCTCGACAGCGTCGTGCTCGGCCTGCTGAGCTTGCTGCTTTGCGCGTTTGCTAAGACGGATTGGGTAGGCTGGTACGGCGACGGGCTCTGCG
>JNHV02000774.1:0-10767 GCA_001691785.3 Amanita brunnescens Koide BX004
AGTAAGGTAGATATGTGCATATTCAGCGGGCTGATTAACTGATCCAGTACGTCAAACATGTCTTTCTGTGAAGAACGTCATATCAGAAGGGGTGAATATAGTCTCATCTGAAGGAACATTACTTGAAGCTTATGAATAGACAACCCAATGAGATTCATGAAATCGATCAACTCCGTTGGCTCAAAATGTGCCAGTAGAGCTGCCATTAAAACTGGGATAAATTCGGTAACTCTGGCACCAGCTGTTGCCATTATACGTGCAAAGGCGAATCTAGTCTGGGCGGAGGCGTCATTATCCAGTACGACATGCATAGTCCAGCACTTACAGCATCACGAATAACCTTGAGCGTGTTCATAGCCTTTAAACATACAAGGATGGCCTGTGCCATCTCCGCAAACACATCAAGTGGTGGAAAAACATGTCCTTCGGGTATTACAGCAGGATATTCCGGGAAACCTTTTGCAATATTGCCTAATGCCATAATGATATGATGGACCTTGACGATTGGAACGATGTCTTCGGGTCCTTTTGTGGTGAAATGATGGAAATTATCAGAAAGYTCTTCCATAAGAGGCTTGACGAGTGAAAGTAGTACACTACTTTGCTGCTCGTGATTCTTGGAAAGCAGTGAACACAGGATGCCAGCGGTCTCGTAAAGATACAATTGGGACTCGAATGAAATGTCTTTGGTAGCTTCAGACAGCGGATCCAGATCTGCATCTTCAGGTTCTGGAATCAGCACGTCGATTGGAAGCAAGTCCCGTACGCTGTCAAGGATGCTAACGCTGAGATCTGGAGGGATATCGTTCCTGACTTCTTTGATAAAGCGATGRAATAGATAATCCACCCGAGCTCGATGTGAGGAGTCGTCATTGTGCAGGCCTCTAGAYCACGATAGGCATGAGCAACGAGACGCACACTTGTGAAGTGACTTACCGAGTGTCAACCATGGCTTCGAGTGTTGGGATGATGCACTCCTTTCGGATTTTGAAAAAGTCCGGATACCGAGTCGCAGTCTCGAAGAACTGTAATGCCACAGTACGGCGAGGGTATGACGACATTCCGGATTGCACAAGTGCATATAGCATTTCCCCATGAATTGTTAATGGGTAATCCGAATAATTTATCATTTTCCGGACCTCTCTGTCGATAACTGGTGTTTGGCAGAACGCTGCTCTACCCTTTCCACCCGCTGTCAACAGGTTGTTCAGAACAGGTAGTGCATCCTAAGGTTACACTCACACTTATTGATCTCTCCGAATATATARACAAGATAAACGCCGAGTTCAGCATCGTTCCATTTAAGCGAAGCGCCATTCCGGTAAGTCGTAATAGTTTCCAGAGCCAGTGTGCGGACGGTGTCTGTAACCAAATCYTGATCAATCGCCAGAATAGAATCCATAAAGTTACGCAATTCCTAATAAACAAGCTGTTCACGAAAATAAAGATTAATGTTACTGACATCACTGACCTTTCGTAGTCTCTCAAATTCGGCATTATCTTCTTCGTCCGCATCCTCAACGTCGGCGTCTTCATCCCACTTCAATTTCTCGAGTAGCACTCGCAGCAACGATGCCAGAAATGTCCGTACTGACTCGTCCAGCGGACTGGTTACCACCTTTCTACTACGCTTATACTGAAAAGATGCATGAATATCACTAAAATGCCAGACGCGTGCGAACTCACACTTGCAAGAATGCCTTGTAACATGGGGAAAACCGTATCACAGGTATCGTCGTATTCATCCGCTAGGAAACGCAGCATTACAGGCTGCACTTGCAAAAGATATGCTTTTGCTTCCGAGCGAACATCCTCACTTGGGCAGTCCTACGGCAATGATCAATGAGGAACCAGATACGTTCTTGGAAAAGGACGAACGTCGCTCAGCTTTATTAATTCTTGCCCATACATGTTCAACAGCTTTCCAAGCGCCTCCCGGTACGATTCTTCTCCTTCATCGACATCAGACCCGCGCTCCAGCTGTTGCGCCCGCGTTTTGGACTCAAGTGCATCTATAACCTGGCCAAGAGACAAGACTTTGAACAATTGTAGCTTATCTGCCGGCTCTTTAAGACCCTTTGCAACGATTCTGATCAGAGCTACGGAGGTCGCCAGCCGGATTGGCAACGAGGGGTTCGCAAGCATGCTGAAAAGCAGAGGAACGGTAGTTGGAGTGACGGTCAAGTTTATATCGATCCATCCTAAAACGCTAGATTAGGCCATCGCATCAGACGATATCGCACGCAACACACCGACATACGACCCAAACGTTCTAATGCCCCAGTCCACAAGTTCAATCGCGCCGTCTAGTTCCGTTTTAGTTTCAGGCGATGGCTCGCCCTTTTGCAGTCGGGCCATAGTTTCGGCGCCTTCAGCAACAATGGTCAACACAGCTTCGTTAATCCGCGCTGCGTCTCTTTCGCGAACAGCGTCCCGGACCCTCGAATCACGCGCATGTCGTTCGTGGGTGAAATTCCGAGCAGATTTTATAACCTGATCGGCAACTTCTCCCGAAATTTCAAGGACGATATGAAAGAAGAGAAGAGAGACATGACGATTGAAGCTTGCGGAAGAGGGTGTATCGGGTGTTCGAATGAATGCGAAGAGATCAGTGAAGAATGAAGGCCATTGGTCAATGTACGAGCAAAGGAATAATAAARTTAGGGTATGGGAGAACTTGTTGCGTATATCTGGATCGCGTGTAAGGTTGGCTAACTCGTGACGTACGGATAGACGTACATGGGGCACCACTCTCTGCTGATCCTTCCGCATATTCCCCCTGAACGTATTGCAGCAGTGATTGTCGTAGAAGAGTAAAAGATTCATTGTCTAGAGGTTCAGAACTGCNGCAAGGTTTAGTAATCGGGATAGTCAAATTACAATCTGAGGAGAGGATTTGCAGAAGCATAACGTGAAGGCCGAAGCAAGATGCCATAATTCCTTGGGCCCATCGTACCCCAATTGACTCACGAGATCACTCACCGGTTCTCAAAGAAGTCGTCCAAGAGACCAAGAGCAAAGAAACGGGCTTGAGCATTGTATTTCCTGGATCCATSTGTGTTCATTTCCAGGAAAATATGCAAGGCTGCACGCCATGCATGGCTTATGTTTTCCTGGATGGTGCGAATGTAGGTCAGAGCCTGCGGATGAAGGGAAATTTGGGTAGGATCTGAGGCAATTGTAATGGCTTGCACGAGCTGCTCTATTTCATGTTCCATTGAACGTGCTGAGGCAAAAAGCCAGGGCGAGCGAGATGGAAGTAGTGGCAAAGACAAAATGATCAAGTCAGATAGCTGTGGCTAAAAATGGCAACTAAGATTGTTATTTTAAAACTCGAGAATGTACACTGCTCCTGTCCGTAAACCTACGCATACCCGCCCTGTCGCCTCCTCAAATGAGAGGGACGCTATCATCTGTGCCTCAAAGGGCAGGGGATGATGTGGCGGTACCAGCAGATCAACTATCGCTGCACCTCCTGGTCGGAAGGTGGCATTCCATAACTTATATTCCTCATTCTCCCACCGATGTTCCAACCATACAGCTCGATACCCTGTCATTCCCATACACATGATGACAGGACGCGTTCCAATTGCTGTTACAAACTCATGTGTCCGGGTGAAACTATGGCCTAGGCGATCAGTCTGCGCAGGATAGACTGGGACTTGATAGACACCCGCAAAGCCCTTGAGGTGTTCAAAAGAGTGGAATACAATCAAGGAAAAGTGAGACAGAGGGCCATACACTGGCTCGGTCGAGATATAGAATTCACAGAGGCGCGAAACTATACATAGCATGTTCTCGGCCAACAACGGACACTGTTCCGGTGAAAGCGTCGTTACATCTGTGCAGGCATCTTTGAGGTAGAGGTCAGGCGGTAGTCCATGTATGCGGACGACAAGGACGTTTTTGCGAATGCCTGTCAAGACAAGGTAATTCGGATATAACTTTATTTGAAGCCTGTCTAGCGACTTTTGAATAATGAGTACATAAGCGATATGTGACACAGCTGATAGCACTCACGGTCTGGGAAGAGAACTCGTGGAAAAATTTGCGCTTACTGTGTGTGTTGTAGAAGACGGCTGTGTATGTTGGCGACTCGAAATGACTAGGAAAGCGGACAACAACAGTGGCGATGATATCACCGCACATTTCGACAACGGATATGCGGCCTTCCGGGGGGCCGGGAATGGACTTTGAAAGAGTGTATGGCTGGTCCGACAGATCATCGAGAGACAGTGAATATATACTGACAGCCCTGAACGGGATGAGGGTCAGGATGCGCGTAAGGAGGCATGCTCACTCGTCGTTACTGAGAAAGACAAGGGTAGCGTCATGGTTTCGGGGACGGGTTGCAGCGGCAAACTGAATCACGGGTATGACTTTCAGACCCAGGCACGTTCGGCTGTCCGGCTGCTCATCCAAGCGGCACGCACACAGCTCATCATAGCTGGGCCACCGCGACAGAACAAGTACATGTCGGCGGCCAAGCAGCTGTACCTGCACGATTGTTGCATTCATGAGATCCCTAGTTATCTGCGTACAGCGTACAAGCGGCTCGCGCTTGTTCCAGTTATTGTCCAGGCGCAGGGCCCGGATGACGCTGCTAAGTAGGGCAGTGCCAGACAGGGCCGGAAGCGGACAGTCAGGTGGCGTATCGAGGGGAAAGTCAATTGACAGATGATGCCACACGTAATCAGTAGAGGCAAAGGCGTGCAGGACACGACATGTCTACGTGCGGGTAAGCGGGATTCTGTCTGCACGGCGGAGCTTGCCTGTCTGAGCACAAGGACATCTACTGGCGAACAGTGGGCGCATATATCCAGCAGGAGGTCGTGCGGGAGGTTAAGCAGCATCGATAAGCGCGCAAATCACCTGACCAGTCACCACTGACACCCTTATAAGGCCGACGTCTAGCTCTGTCTCCCGCATCCTACCACCATGGCCCAGATACTCTCCTCAAATACATCGGAGCAGGACAGTCTCTCAGACTCCGATTGGCTCGATGTTGCCAGCTCTCGCGAGTCCGACGACAATGACTCATTTGCAAGCGACCGCGACGAGCCCCCCTCGGTCTCTCTTTCAAGACGTTCCTCCATGAGTCTCGGCGACGTCGACGCCTGGGAGGGCTTCGTTGACCAGACGTTGCCCCATGTCGACCCTGGCATGTATCCCGCATCACCCGTCCTGTGTGATGCTCAACCCGTCAGCTTAGGTTCCGGTCCCGATGTGAATGATGATCAAGACACAGCCGAGGACAGCCGCGTGAAGGAGGGCCTTGAACAGAGCCTCATTAGCACCTTGAGCGCATCCCGCTCATCTTCTGCTGCGCACAGCGCGAGTACTCATGCCTCGCTACATGACCTGCGCTTGTCGTTCCCTGATCCTTTGACAAGCTCCAAGAATAGCATAGTCTTGTCACGCCCTGGCACACCTACGGACGAGTTAGACGTTGAGGACCTCAACACCGCAGCTCCTGCAGAGCTCTCAGACACTACTACGCCCATTCTTGAACAGGAGCAGGGCACTTTCCCCTCGACACCCGAAACCGTTCATCTTGACAAGTACGAGGTCAATGTTGACATTATATTATATGGCTCTTCTTCTGCATCCAAATGGCCCCTGATAGAGGCACTGCTGCAGAAGGCGGCATCTTACTCTCACCGCACTTTGTTGAGCAACGCGCGTTCTCCAGGCACAGGCTATTTCTTCTTCGAACCGCAATCAGAAGCAGCACAGCTAAAAGGAGTTGCTGTACATGATTGCACACAAGGAACTTCAATTTGTTCTACATCTGTATGTTTGCAAGCCTGATTGCTATGTGTTGATTCACTGCTTCATATGACTTATGCGCAGAGCAATTCAGACAGGCCTTCTTTGGCTGTCGTTCTCTTGCCTTCTACGCTTCACGCTTTGCCCGAGCACACTCTTTATCTGCCAATTTTCTTAGACACAGGTGCTACTAACCATGCAGATGATCTGTATACTCGCAACAACGTGGAAAGCACTTGGATGGCGCTCTCCGTTCCCGCCGACAAGACCTTACGTCTGGGTAGTCACTCATCTTTGATGTTGTCAAGTAGTCAAATCCAGAACATGAACCCGTATCGAGCCCATCGAGCATTGCAAAGACTTTTTTCGTATAATAAGAAACAAACTACAAAGACCCTGTCTGAACATCTAAGYTCCGTTCCCGCCGTAACATTGTATGACTATTGTCTTTTTCGTTTTTTCCGTGTCTGATGTTTTCGCAGTTTCGCTTTCGTGTCAATTGTGATGAGTTTCGCAATAAATACAATCTTCCAACCACCGGAACCTACTCCAACGTCGGTGACTGGGATGCGACCTGCTAACAGCGCGTGGACGCCAACAAGCGCTCAACTGAATAACAGCCTTGCATCTCCGACCCCAGGATCCCAGTACAACACTGCCTTGGTGGCCTCTTCATTGAAGGACTTTGCACTGGCCGTCATTAATCCTGCCAGTACATCTCTCTCACTTACGTCCCAAGTTCCACTGTTCGTGGCTAGCCCAGCTTGTTCAATGGCTGTGTCTCGCTCAAAGACTTACCCTCTGGCACAACCAACGAGTGCGGCGGCATCGACCAATGTCCTTTTCAGAGCTCCACGTACCTCCCCTTCTAGCGTCGTCACAAAGCTACCCATGCGAGTCAGGGGTCCTGTTAATGCGGACCAGAAGGAGAGCAATGTCATCGCAAGTACCTCCGCTCTCAGCATCAGGATGGCTGGTTCGGTGTCTGAGGTCGTCGGAACCACGATCAAAGCAGCCATCGACGCTGTTCACAGCGATCTTAAGGAACTCATAGATGCGATGGACGACCTCATGCGGGCTATCCAGGATCAGACTCGGAAGGCAATGGAAATTTCGACGGAAACGGCAAATGCTATACGCGAGGAGGTCAGGTACCGAAATGGAAGGGCTCGCGACAAGGCTCGCGAGATTAAAGAGAAGAGCGAGCAATTCATTCAATTTGCAGGCGAACAGCTTGTGGAAACCACGTGGAACATGGGGTTAAGGGGGGGTAAATGGATGGTGGATGCGCATGAGCACATCAGGGGCAGGACAATGCATGCTCGGGAAAGGGCTCATGGGTTCAGGGAAAAGGTGGTGGGATCGGATGCATGGCAAGCGTATGTCAGTGCGCACGAGGAATGGGTAAAGAAGATATTGGATGGCAGCACGGCGCGACGAGAATATAGCAGGTGGCTGCGGGGAGAACGGCGAGAGCTTTGGGGTGCATAAGTAGTAAAGTGTATTTGTATGTTGTTTGGCGTTACGTTTTGTCTGATGACTTCCGAGTCTGAAGATGATGAGTCGTCGCTTTTTGGCCCCTCAAGATCGCCTTCTCCTGCTCTTGTCCTGCCAGGCATAGTACAAAATGTGGGGACCATTGCACTTCCTGGTTCCCAGTTCTATTCTGAACTTCCCAAAGATCCATTAGCTCTGTCCTTGAAATATCCTGCATCCCGGCCTACCGCTCAAGCTAGCATCAGCCGCGATGGAGTCCAAAAAACTACCGCCGCCCCTTCGCCGACGCTTGGAGCTCCGCCCTCAGGCTCCTCAACGCCATCGACTCGGTCACGAGCATCATCTGTTGCCAATGGGCCCAAGAAGCGAAAAAGGCGGAAGGAAACTCAGCCATCGCCAGCACCTTCAATCGCGCTGCCAGATCCATCTGCTCCTTTGCCTCCCAATTTTTTGCGCAATCAGATGGCCCTCCTAGGCACCGCGGGTCTCGTCGCGGGGATCAAACCGGCCAGTCTCTCCACGCAGCGGTGCACATCTCGCGGTTCTACTTCGGCTAATCCTATCATCGTGGATGGAATTGATACGAGAAAGCACGGAACGGCATCGCGGGCAAAATCAGCTGGCAGCAGTGTTCGGTACGACGAACACGATGCTCCTCGTCTGGGTAAACAATTTGGTTCCATGACTCCGTTGTCGGATATCGATCCGGCGCTGTTACCGGCCCCGACCAATAAGGAGATTGTTGCTATGCTGATAGGACAGAAAGACATCTTTCCGGTGTTGCAGAGCATTCTCCGGCTTATCGCCGGGCAGAAGGCGGAGCAGCTCGCCCTTGCAAGCGCGCCATCTACACCGACACCTCCCCCGTCGCGCAGGAGACGCAGGAAAGCCAAGTCGGAGCAGCCAACTCCCCCGCCAGTGTCTACTGGACCTAAAGCGCCTCCCTTGAAGCGACGCAAATTGAATCACGTGCCAGCCGGTGCCGCGGATTGGGATGTGCCCTATCCGTTTCAGGAAGGCGAAGGGCCTCAAGAGTATCACAAGATGTGGGAGAAGGAACGCGGGAAGCAACTCATCTCGCAGCTGATGAAGTTAATCAGGATTGCAGCGAGAAAGGCTGCTATAAAGAAATATCATCAGCAAGAGCCGCGCCGTATGGTCGAGGCTAAGGTTGAATCGCAGAGGTCTCATTCGGCCCCGGTTTCTCTGAACGAAGCTGGGCGGTCGCACGTTTCCAAGCAGGTCTCCGGTGGCGCTCTTCCTGCTTCGCAACAGCCCTCAGAAGCGTCCACCCCTGTAACGCTCTTACCTGATATGTCCACTCAGCCACCCCCTGCGACGCCAACCGAGTCGATGCCCGACACGTCCTTTGACCAGCTTATTTCATGGTTGCTCGCTGCATCTCCCCTAGATGGCGTGACGGGTCCTCAAAGCGATAGCATATACGGTGCCGGAACAGAGGCACCCGCTGAACCTTCTTCTGCTTTCGTCGATTCCAACGTAGGGGAAGACGTAAACGATGGCTTGATCGATAGCTGGTTGAACGTATTCGAGACATTTCCCATGCCTTTAGATGGCTTTGCTTCAGCCTTGGACACATCATCTGCCCAAAATCAAAATTCAACCACCCCTGCATCGACGCCCGCTCCCGAGGCATCCGATTTCAATTTCCTCGACACGACACCATCTTTCGATTTCAACTTTGATTTGCATTCAACGCATTTACATTCWACCGATCGCATTCATACCCCCAGCACGCATAATGTATTCCAACATGATGCCGAACAATTTATGCGCGACATTGGACTCGAGCCAGTTCCTCCATTCCCAAACAGCTCCATGCAACTACAAGCTATAGATGCCATGATCGATCCTGCATTACTCGCTATTTCCCACCCACAGCCGCTTCCGCTCATGGATGCGGATAAAATCAATATTTTTACGCAAAGTGATCAACCTTTGGTTCCCATAGAAGAAACAGGCGGAGTTCCCGACCCCTCCGCGCCGTCCCCGATGCCCTCCGCCTGTTCGGTAAGCTCCATTGGAGATGCGGATCCTAGCACCCCCACGTCTGCCTTGTGGGAGTCTAGCGCGCCAGATATCGTCTCCGCTCAAGGCAACCCAGATCCATTTTCCAGTCAAGGTATGTTGCGTCGTGCGTTATGGAACCGATACGTAACCCGTGCTCATGGGGGTGTCATAGGGGAACGTCAGCAGGAGAATGATGATGAGGTGACGGAGGTGGGGCGGTTTACGGCTCAGGAGAAGGGGAAGGAGAAGGTTTCAGAGGAGATGGAAGATGTGGATGGAGAAAATCGGCCCGAGCGGGAACCGGCATTGAACGTGCCTCCATTGTCATCTCAAAACCCTTCTGGGACAGGATCGCTCTCTTTAGATCTTTCTGCACTCCCATCTTCAACAACACCTCGGCAAGCTCAAAAAAAGTTGAATAAGCAAGAAATCATACAACGTGCGCAAGAACGAAAAAAGCAACTGGCGGACGAGCTGGAACGGATCAAAATGCAGTTGTGGGAGACGACAATTGAGCAGAGCGTTCTGGTTGAGCTACAGAAGGAAGTACTCCCATAATAATAATATTCGCATACGTGTTTAAATGGGGATGTAAGAGCTACCCGGAGCCATATGAATTGAGAAAAATGAGTCATTCCAGATCATCCTGACAGACATGGCTCCTCTAATCGTTAACAACTACAAGCCAAGCCCTGTTAACGACTACAAGCCAGGCCCCAGACAACATGTTTCTGCAACTAATCCATGGAACTTTGTCCTCCCCGTTCCCGAATCCATCGAAGCCAATCGCATCAAACTCGTCCCCTTCGTCCCACCCGTCCACGCAAAGCCCTGGCAAGCAGCGGCACTCCAAAACCCCACCTTGACGCAGTACATTCCATTCAACATCGACACCTTGGAGAATATTCATGAGATTCACACAGTAATCCACGACAATCCGCAGCACCTGTTATTTGCCATCATCGACAAAACCAGGACCGCCGCGAAAGACGGTACCGCGACTGCCGATGGTACGATGGCAGGGGTTATCGGCGCGCTGGAGTGCATGCCTGGACAGCTGAAAATGGAGATAGGAATGATCATGGTCTTCCCTGATTTTCAGGGCACGCATGTGGCCAAGCATGCCATCGGGGCGATGCTCAAGTACTGGTTGGACGCGCCTTCGCAAGGCGGAATGGGGTTTCGTCGCGTGTCTTGGACGGCGCATCCGGCGAATGGCGCAAGTGTGGCGATTGCTGAGAAGATGGGGTTCATAAAGGAGGGGATAAAGAGGTGGACGTGGGTTTTGCCGGAAGGAAAACCCGGGAAGGACGCGGCTGATGATAGAGGCGTTGGGAAAGGACGGGATAGCGTGTTGTTGTCCCTATGTTGGGATGATTGGGAAAACGGAGTTCGAGAGAAGGTGTTGAAATTGATAGAGACTTGAGAGCAGGAATGCCTAGAGATCACCTAGGAAATAGAGAGTAGAAC
>JNHV02000775.1:0-10810 GCA_001691785.3 Amanita brunnescens Koide BX004
GCCAATTAGTGAAATCCCATTCCTTTATATTATCATAGAAATGACATATTATTACAGAGCTGATTGACTACTGATAGGTGTCGGTGTCGGTGTCGGTGTCGGCGTCATAGCATTCTGCCTGGTGATGATAGACGGTAACGGTTTTCGCCATTCGTTTGGCATCAGCGGTGCTCCTGATCCAGGTGGTTCAGGATTCTGGGTGCCTTGCGGTGTAGCAAACCCTTGAGGTTCCGGCGAACTTCGCAAAGATCCGATAGTAGAGGCGTCTGACTTCTCCGCCGTTTCTRAAGCCGTGTCAGGCACCTCTAATAGTGTGCTTGGGATGATGAGTCGATGCTCTCGCGGTGGTTGCGACTCAATCGCTTGAACGATCTCCTGGAAGACTTGGGCACCTGTCCAAGAATTGTCGACAAAGGCCGATACGTCATCGTAGCTCTTGGCCTGCGTCAACTTATTCCGCAGTTGCGTCGCCTCAGATTTCTTCATGGTGACGTAGGGGCCCTTGAATTGGGCAATGCAAAATTTTGTAAGCCCCCAGTAATTGTCGAGGTATTTAGCCTAGTACAGAGTAGAATATCACTCTAATGGTCAAACGGAAGATAGTGCCTTACAAGTCTTAGGTATTTAGGCCATAAAGTTTTTTCAAGGTCTATCATAGGCGTTGAAGAAAAGCAKGTAGGATTTGTTTCTGCAGCGCGTGCGATCATAACTGAGTGCGCGCCTTTGAGATGAACCCGGCGCCAAATCGAAGACTCAAGTCAGCATGATTCCTCACAGGCATTCGACCTCCTGAATTCGAACGCAGAGTAAAAAAGAGACTTACCCGTCACCTGTCTCACCCGTGTGGCATCCTCCCATCCCAAGCAATCCCCGTTCTCAACAACAGCTACCCCCTTACCCATCCCATTCACGAATTCAACAATCCCCTTCAGCCTCTCAATCAGCGCTGCCTCTCGATCGCGCATATTCCTCGTCCGACAATGCACAGTCAGCGCGCTCACGCCCGTATTGATGATCCTCTCTACGAGCCTCAGCGTATCCTCTTGCGATGGTAACAAGCGAATCTTTACGGAAACGGAAATCTCTGGTGGCATCGCCTCGCGAAGAGCGGTCAATACCGAGCATAGTAGGTCCGGATTGGTCAGGAGGGCTGCTCCCATTCCAGCGTGGGTCGAGAACGGTTTGGGACAGCCGCAGTTGAGGTCTATGCCTGATACGTCTTGCATTACGGTCTTGGCTGCCTGGACTGCTAATTCAGGATCGGCAGATCCAATCTGGTATATTAGGTAGGGCTTCTCGATGGGATGTGTCGTGAAAATGGCGCGCGAGACTCCGTGGTATGATATCAGGCCTGTTGTGGCTAATCATGGCAACGGCATGTATATAGGCATATGAGACAGACCAGGAAAGGCATCAGCATTTGGTAAACATACTTGTATTGATAAGACCACGTACGATCAACTTCTCGTGTTGAATGCAGGATTGCCTTGTCCACTATTTCCGGCCCCCAGACTAGTGTCGCTCCATGTTGAAGAGCAAATAATCGGGTGGGCACTGCAGGTCCGGTCATCATAACGGCGCAGATCCGATAACTTAAATAGACGCACAAGCCCCAGATCGCACCATGGGCGCTAGAAATACACCATTCTTGAAGTCCTCGGACGTTAGGTGCCCCAACTTTGGCCGTTTTGGAGGTCTTGGAGAAGGCGAAGTAGAATGAGGGCGTCTTGTCATGCTGATGAAAGTCAGCGTGAAGTCGCAAAGTGTACGGAATTGCCGGCGTGGCTGCAGCGACAACATGGAGCGCCCAGTCAAATCGAGTTGTTTGTTATTTGCTTGGACATCAAACAAACACTCGTTATCGCTAATGTCGGTCGGTAAGATGATCTACTCTCTCCATATATAATTCGCCATATAAACGTGACAACAACATTAGCAACGCATGTAGCGCGATGGTATATACGACAGTACCAATAATATTTTGAATACTAAACAAGGACCTATCACCACGGCGGCGGTGCTGCCAACTAGCCACCCCTAAAAGAACCCGACATGGCTCATTTTACACTCATTCACTTGCGTTTTTTCAGGCTACCATCATCCTTCTTCTCACCGCCCGCTGGGGCAACCGAAGTACTTGTGGTCTTCGTCTTATCGTCAGGCGTAGCTGCGTCCGTCTTCTTTGGGTCAGCCTTCTTCGTCGACTAAGACACAGTAAGAGACCAATTGAAGTGATAAATGATAATGAACGAACTGTGGTAATATGCGACTTGGATCCACCGATAAGTCCTAGGGATGCTCCGATCATGCCGAAGAAAGTGAGGAAGATACCGATCAAGAGAGCGCCAGTTTCAGGTTGAGACCTGAATGTTCCAATAGGATCCTCCTTAGCAGCTTCCACGAAGTTAATGACCTTCTGGCGGACAAAGCCAATAGGATCTTCCTTGAAAGGAGGAACCTCCTCCTCGTCATCGTCAGCGACAGCAGGCTTATCAGCCTTTACTTCAAGGGGTTTCTTGATGCCAAAGGTCTCATCAGCAAACTTCTTGGCATCTTCAACAGAGTGGCCAATATAAAAGTTGTCGAAGAGAATATCCTCAGTCATCGTCCAGAGCTCAATGCCAACGCCACCCTGTCGACGCGTAAGGATTTGTAAAAGAACACTTGGAGAACGGCTCACAATCTCAGGAAGACTCTTGATCGGAGTCTGGTCCTCAAAGTAGGCAGGGTTGGGGATCTTGCGTGGAGCCCAAACTCCCTTGTATGCGGGGTTAGGGATCAAAGGCGCATACCACTTGCCCTTGTAGTCGGGGTTTGCCTTGTAGGGACTAAATTATAAATGAGATATGTTTCTCGCCAACATCGGTCAACACATACCGCTTCCATTCACCGCAGCCAGACACGACATCACACTTGGGGTTAGGAATAGTGGGGGGGATGTAGTCACCATCTTCTTCGTCATCCCACTCTTCTGGTTTGCTGGCATCTATATGCGCATTCATCATGACACGTAGGCGCGTACGTAAGAGGAAGACGAACCAGGGTCAAGGATGGTCTGAGGTTCATCTTCAAGCCAATCATCTGGCTTGGTCGCGTCCATGTCGGGGATCTCATAGGTTGCATCTTCATCCCAATCATCAGGCTGGAAACTGATGTCAATTCATACATTTATGATTTCCGAATATCCACAAACCTTCTTTGCGTCGGGGTCGGAAATTTTCTCTTCGTCAACCCAGTCGGCAGGCTTCTTGTCTTCAGGATCGTCGATCTCCTTGGGAGGGTTGACGGGCGGCTCGAAGTCCTCAAGTAAGTTGCCGGATTTGGTCGACTCGCCATTGAGCGAAATATCAAATGTGTTGTTCGGGCTRATAACAGCGCAATTAAATCACCGCAGCTCTAAGTGCATGAAAAAAAACTTACTGGACAACGAGAGTGTATAGGTTGGTGAGCTTCTCGATGGTGGGTCTCGGAGAAAACTTGAGATGTTTTTCTTCGTTCTTCTTCGTCACAGGGTTGGTGTGACGGAATATGAAGTGTACCTGGGAGTTACCGCTCGTCAGAAACCAACTGAATGCTGATGCCGAAGACGCATTTACCTTGGTGCCGGGGCAAGTAAGGTCAGGACCGAACATGACAACCCAAGGAGTAGTATCAGAAAACTCCTTGCCGCTATTCTGGAAGCCATCTTCCAAGAGCTTGACATAACCACCGCCGCAGTTACCGCCCTTTTGATATTTGACCTCATATTGGACAACTAGGGGCTTGTCGCTGAAGCCAATGGGGCTGGCGAAGGGTGCCGAGATGGCGTGGTGAGCAGCCTTACTCTTTGCCACAAGGCCTTTCTCGCCTTCAACGACAGAGATAGAAGGCTCTTCGACCTCCCATTGACCGACGTAGCTGAAGGTCTCTTCGCCTTTGTCAGACTTCTTGGTAGCCTCAGAGCGCGTCCAACGGTCAGCCCAGTCATCGGTAAACTGTTCAATGAAGGGGGCCTTGATTTCCGTTGGCTAATCATGWAATAAATATATGCATGCCACGTTCCGGAATGAGGGGTATACTTACAGTGAATGTAGGCTTCGCATCCTCAGATTGAGCCAAGGCACCAGTGGCAGCAATGGCGACGACGGACAGCGCTACTCCTCGCATGATGGGACGGAGAACCGGTACAGAAGAGAGGTATGAGTTTGGGGGAGGTGTGGAGACAACGATGAATCGTAGGCCTAACGCCTAAATACCGGCTCGTTCATTCCAGGCTACGTGGCATTTCCTCATCTTTCTATATTCTCACACTCACGTGCTAGTATATAATATTCCACACCGCATGCTAGCTGCTGCCAGTCTGCACTATCCCAACAGATCCGCATGCCCTGACGCTGACAACGCCAGCTAGAAAGCACATGTCATTATTAATCCAGAAAGAAATCTACCACTTACCACAAACTCATCGTCCAAATATTTAGATACAGCAATCTGGTCTCCAAGGCCTTTTCTCCGTCTTGTCTTCAGTACTAAATCCCGAGCCARGGCCTGTCCAGACGCGGGTTCCAGTGGCCTAAGCTTAATACTCGTATCCGTGGGATCCCCTGTAAGAATCAACGTCAACGATTTCTACTAACGGGTTGCGTGGGAACGGACCGGGAACAATCGACCAATGGTCAAACACCTGAAGACAGAATGCTTGCCCTTGTGTTGCCGTTCGCAGATCCGTCTCAAATCCGTTGGCATCAATCACGGGTATCAGTGCCTTAACCGTATATAGAGGCGATCCAGCCTTCGGAATATCCTGGGTGACGTGGCCACGTCGTCTAGCGAGCACAGTGTAAACTGCCGAAATGCAGTCTGCCGGCGCTTGAACTTCAACATAATAAATAGGCTCCATGAGTCTTGGTGTGGCCTAAACCATAGTTCAGACTTTGATCATTTGGACGGGTTCTTCAACTCTCACCATCAAGAATGAGGAATAGCATACACGCCTCGCCGTTGGCACTATCTGTCCTCCTCCGCGGAAGATTGGTTCCTGCGCTAGGCTCGCGTCCAACAATCGGAATTTGACGCCACGCATTGCTAAATAGGTTTAGGCGTTTAACCTGTTTTAATTTCACTACAGATGCTCACGTTCATCACATAGCGGTCCTTCTCGGGCACCCCATTGAAATCCTTGTTTGATGTGCTCTTTAACTGTCACGAGCAATTTTTTGTCAACCTATTTGCGAAATTAATCTTCACATTTTTGGCGCAAAGCGACAACGTACTTGAGACGGTAAGGTATCATCTAAGAGGATATTGGGACCATTGTCGTCTGGGCCAAACGCCCAAATGGATCGAGATGCGAGCAAGTCCCATTGATACTTTTCCTCAAAAAACTTGCCACGCTCCTTGGCTGACAAACGCATGTTCACGCGTCCTGTCTCAATATCTTCCGCAATTCCACGTTCCAGCGGTTCAGCAATCATAGTGATACGGTTCCTTATTATGCGACATGAGCACAGATCAACGCAAGTTTCTTGCACTTACTTTTTATTCGGAGTGTCAGCGTAACATTTCAACGCGCTGGTTTCCAGGACCGTCTCACAGAACCGCGTTACAGGATCGGAAACTTTGATTTCAATCTCAGCGAATAATTTCCGTAGATCATGCATGACGCAGTCCAGGAATAGCTCGCCAGTTCCCATCACCACGTGTTCACCACTTTCCTCGACCTTGGTCGACACAAGGGGGTATGATTTGTTGATGCTCCGCAACCCGGACAACATCTTTGGTAGCTCTGAAGGCGCGATAGGCTCAATGGCTATTTTCAACACTGAGTGAGTCATATGCTTTATTGGCCGGAAGATGTGGAGATCATCTTCAATATCGCGTGCTGCAATTGTTGCCGTTTTAGTGATTAAAGCATCGACGCCGCCGATCAAAACAAGGTTGCCTGCGGCTATCTCCTCCGCCGGTATGAAGTATCTGAATCAAAGTTATTGTCAAGAAAACCGTCAGAGTGGCGAAGCTCACCTTGCTTCGCTTATCCAGAGATCTTCAACTGTCGCAAACATCATGTCCTCCTCATCCTCTGGCGAGTAACCCTCTCCTAAGACTTTCACCTCCATGCCCCTCTTAAGGGTTCCACTGAAAACTCGACCGAATGCTCTGAATGATTGAGCGTCTGTTGTGTGATATAGTTTTGCGATATGAACCATAACGGGACCGTTAGGATCACACGCTTTCATTGAATCTGCCAGTTCAGAGTTCTGTGGTCCGTTGTAGATTGATTCAATCTGGAAGATGTACTTAGTCCGTAGAACCGTCATATTTCTGAATATTACCACTAACTTTGCTCGCGGCACCATCAATTGGGGAGGGAATGTGCTCAACAAACATATCCACCACACCCGTGGCAGGACCGAAGAACTGGTCAAGCACGACTTTGAGCAATGGTCGTACATCCATCTTGTACATCACCGGCTTGAGGTGAATGCCAAGACTTGCCAAGGTCGCCTTCAATTCTTCAGGTTCTTCGCTTATTACGTTGCTGTACACCTTGTACAATGGCTCTAGAACGAACTGCACAAAAGTTCGAGTGCTTTCGGGGTCAGCCTGCTTGCGGGTGAATCTCCCATCTTTACAATATATATCACCCCATAGCCGGTCCGCAAAAGCCTTGACATCCAGACCACCTGGAAGCTGGTTCAATGCGTGATTAAGCGAGTCCAGGGTTTAACTGTACCATAGGTATCCGCATACATCTGCGCAAAGGAGCGGAGAGTGAAGCACCACATCATATCAGTGCTTGCAAATGCGACATTGCCAAGCTCAGGGCTCAGCCGTAATGATGGGTCAGGGTCAATGTTACTACGAAGGCGACGTCAGTAGATCTGACATTCAAGAGCTCGCAGAAGCGCACCTGATGAATGTATTAATCTCTTCTATGGTGTGCTTTATTTTGTAGTAGGCATCAGCAGGCTTGATGCGCAATTCAAGGATTAATCTGTCGATTTTGTTTACGACGAGAGTAATTTTAAGACCTTCTTGAACGGCATGTCGAAGAATGTACTCAGTACCAACCATAAGCTGAAATAATGGATATCATTCCCCGACACAGGCATCACTGCAATTCAACTCACGCCTTCGACAACGTCGACAACGAGAACAATCCCATCGGCTAAACGCATGGCGGAGGCAGCTTCGTCAACAAAGTTGATATGTCCTGGTGTATCAATTAGATGGATTAAATGTGATTTTCCTGCTGTTGTAGATAAAATTAGAGACATCGGGGACGACTTGATGGAAATATCGCGTTCTCGTGATAGGATATGAGTGTCAGTGTATCGCAGCTAGTTCACTGACATTTAGCGTTAAGTAAACTGTTCACGGGCTAAAACCTACATTCTTATCCGAATCCCACACCATTTTATGCGTCTCAAACACAAGCATGTCCATCAATGCCGTCTTTCCATGGTGCAAATGACCAACGACGGCAACATTTCTGACCATCTCCGGGAAACCGGTCATATTCAACAAGAACCTAGGGGCAAGAAAAAGTCAACTTCAGTCAGAACAGTTACACCCTTTTCGGCTGGTCTGAAGTGAAAACGACGTACCCTTTATCGAACCGGGTTTCAGGCATATCCTTTTCCTCCACGGTCCACTTCCGTACCTTGACTGGAGCAATAATCGGCTCCGTCAAGGGCTGAGCATCTTCCTCTTGCACCAGAGTCTCCACATCATGACCATACACATCACTGGCGCTGGGATAGTATTGCTTGTCTTCGTGCAGAACGACAGCATTATGAACCGGTTCTAAGTCCGTGAAGCCGCTAAGACAATATCAACAAGCATTCAAATGAACGCATACCGTCAACTTCCATACCCTCAGCCCCTGCCTGCTCCTCCTCATACCCTTCTAGAGGCGCTACGGTTTCGCGTTGTTGCGGCTCTTGTCGCAGAAACTGATCCCGATCCTCCTCGTCTGACTCGAGGTCTGCACCAATATAGTTTCCAAACTCATCATAGTCTTCCAACGAGGCCATTTGTTCGTATCACGAGCAATCTTTGCAGCAAAGCGTATTCAACTCAACTTCTAAGGCCAAAAAGAGTTTGCAGGCTTGCCGCGTCCGTATGCCAAAAGGTGGTGGCGCACAAGCGAACTTGGGATGGTGTGGAAAGGACAAGTTTTGCAACTCCGTTGTGACGCGAGCCATCACCGAGCCAAAAATACCGATGCATTGCCCATTCTTGTCATAACCCAATGGCTACACTATCTGATGAGACTCTAMGAAAGGTATTCCAACGCTCGCAAGTCAATATCTAGTGAACGATTCCTTCGATGCGTAGATTCTTATTCAACTGCAACAAACTGCCATACAATCTCAGCGAGCGCTGAGCCTCTCGCAACAGCAGACGGGTGCCAAAGAACGAGAACGTCGCATCCTCCAGCTGACGACAAACGAGATCAGCCACCTCGAGCCTTCCGTTAACGTTTACAAGGGCGTGGGCAAGATGTCAGTTCTTCTTATTTTTGTGCACAACTAGGGTATGAACATGCGCATATAGGTTCATGATGGTTCCCAGAAGGGCTCTAGAAGACGAACTCAAGCACCAGGAGAAAGAACTGACCGACGATATCAACAATCTCAACAAAAAGGTTTCTTTCTCTTGCCACATTGCTAGCATCATGATAACAGTTTACAATAGTCGAAATATCTCGAGAAGCAATTCACAAATGCGCAATCTCAGCTACGGGAYATAGTATGTCTTCCCTTCAATTCCAGCCAAATGACGATCTTACCACAGCATTAGTTTCACCATGCGCCAAAGCAATAATAAATGGTGATATATGTATCGGTATAAGTAGCGTGTGCTATCAATACGATAAGATGAATTAAAAACCCGCAATATCGTCTACAATAGTGAAAGGAGATTAATCGTTGTTCACCCATGGGTATTTGTCTATCTATTGGAGATAGATGTTGCATTCTTCACGTCCAATTGAAAAAATCCCGTTAGCGTCTGGCGTATCGCAGGAAGCGTGATGCGACTGGAAGATGCCTTGTCAAAATTTCGAACAAGTGGCATAAGTTACCAAACTTACTGATGGTGACAATCAAGTTGAAAACTTGYATATGGCGCCACCAGGTCAGCGGACGATGACGAGCCAAAGGTCAGATRCTTACCGAAGAAGGCAAAAATGATCCAAACATCTCTCCATCTAGTTTCTTGACTGATGTTTAGTAGGATGTAGAACTCATCCCCAACTTTGTATTGGCAGTATCGGCAAGCACTCGTGGCATTGAGATTATCAATGTAACCGCCGAAGACGTCAACAAAAGGTTGTGCCCATTGACTGCACGTTTGACCAGCAGGGGGATTGAAGATAGCRAATTCATCAAATTTACAGGTGATTGCAAGGCCGCTATACATGACCTATGTTAGCGAGGCAATATATAATAAGAGAACTCGTACTGAAGTTCAGTTGACACCGCAGCAGCCATCATGCGGGTGTAAGGATTTAACGGATATATCCAGCTCTTCCAGAAACTGATTAATGTAGGATAAGGGACTGTTATGCCGCAAAAAGTGCCCAAAAACCATATGAGAAAGGGGTTGAAGAGCACAGCAACCTGACAAACACAGTAAAATCAACAGACTTCCGACGACGTACAAGCTGACCTGCATGCTTGGCGAAGTAGCTGCTATCAACTGACCGAGAGAGATACCGAAGAGAAATAGGAATAGGATGATAAGTAATTGGAATCCCGTGCCAGTCAGGCCATATGTCCCTTGACCAAAGCCAATTGGATATACCTGAAGAAAATGTCAACAAATAGGTCAATAGTAATATACGAATCGCACCATCAGAACCCAATAGAGGAGACCACAAAGAATGTTATAGGGTATCTCTCCGAGCAGTTGACCTATAGCGAAGACGTAAGATGAATACATGCGACTTGATGATTCTGATGTCGCATCAGATTGTCTGGCTCATCAAATTATAGTAAAGAGAACACCTCTGATAAAAATGCCTATGACGAAAATCAGTACCAATCCTGCACGACACAGAATCATGATCATACGCACTTCTGTTAAAAATGAAGAGCGGCTCGATCTGGGTCATGACAATAATAGGCAAGATAATAAGCCAGAAGCTAAGTCAAAGTCAACGCCTCGGGCGTCCTGCATGACATAAACTTACATGGCAAAGACTCGATATTGCAGGTCACGCGTGTTGTTGCCAAGTTGCAAAAATGCTAGAGCCACGAAAAAGGATATTGAAGTGCAAACAAAAAGACGGGTGAAAATATATTCCGGAGACCTCCAAAGGGCGATGCTATTACGCTTCACAACTTCACCTAGCTGGAACCAGAAGGGTGTTGCATCTGTGATGGAATCAGGTAGAATAACTACTGAATGATAATTGAAACGTACACGATGTAATTTTGCTCTTGTCCTCGGCTGGGCGTGCGAGTCCTGCGACTTTGATATCCTGAATTTCCCGCTTCACTTTTTCAAACTCGGGTGACTCTAGCCAAATTTCTTTCCAGTCCCTGTCGCCGACTCTTGGCGTGACACCTGCTCCGATAGCTTCGAGCATATACTCAGCAGGATTTGCATTAGGAGGACAATTAGCGCCACAGAGCGCAAAGTACTGGCGGAGTTTCACGGAGTCACGACCAATGTCACCAAAGTAAACTGTTTCTCCACCACGCTGCAGGAGCAAGAGGCGATCGAAACTTTCAAATAGGAGAGAAGAAGGTTGATGTATCGTGCAGAGAATGGCTTGACCCTGATCAGCAAGCTTTCGCAAGAAGCGCACGAGATTCCAAGC
>JNHV02000776.1:0-10763 GCA_001691785.3 Amanita brunnescens Koide BX004
TCACTCGGCTCAGATTCCGATTCGCTTTGTTCTCGTAAACCAAAAACCCCTTTTGGTTTAATCACAGACTGTTTCGGTGTAGCAAGCGGACTGCAATCTTCTTCGGCACGGATTGTGAGTGTCCGCAAACAGTGGTTCTCTGCCATACTCGTAGGCTCAGCAGGAACACTTGCTTCTGGGGCGATAACGTAGTCCGAGCAAAAACTAACAGTAAATTGCTCCAACTGCGGGCAGAGACGGATCATTTCCGACGCAGAAAATAGCGTCATCCCTGTCAAGATATCTAAATTGGATATTTGACTCCAGGGAATTTGTGGGCTTGAAGATGCTTTGAGTGGGCATGGCCAAGACAATCGCGTGAGACGCGGAGTTTCGCTGAATGGAAGACGAATCCGCTTCTCCCATCGTCCAGAAAGGCGAAATGTTCGCAGAAGAGGCAATTTTCCTAGTCGCGGCAACGACAATTTCGGAGATTCATACAGGGTGAGAGTCACATCCTCCCACCTGGATGAATGCGTATAAAAGACAGATAGAATGGCTTTGATAAGACCAGGTTTGGTTCGTGACAGAGAAACATCATATAACAATGAAACTTGTCCCAGATACAGTGTTAAAGGCGAGCGCTTGAGCCAAGTGTTGATGACTTAAGAATAGGTTGATGGATCTGCATCCGGATCACGAATGATTATACCCACAACGGTCCACATCTTTGGCGTAGCCAGCGCGAGCTCCCGCCATGATGAGCAGACGCGGCATAGCAAAAGAGGAGCATTGTTCCTCGAAAATATCGGCACATTCGTTTTGTCTGGTACGCAATTCGAAAATATTTGCGCAAGGATCTCGCAAGGAAGTTGATTGATCGGAAAGCCGGACTGCGTAGCTGACGCTCTCTCGGGACTCTCCCCAGCCACTGTGTCCTCCATGCAGAGCTCGCTGCTTCGCGCTTCCCTTAGGTTTCTGCGTAGATGGTCCGTCAGCCGTCAGTAACTGCATGAACCGGCTGGACAATCTAGGCTCACAATCGGTATCGTCTAATATTCCTCTAACTCGCTTCAGGTCCAAGTTATGGAGTGGTAGTAAGTCTTTCGGTGGGGCAGGACTTTGCAGCTGTATCGTGTATCGTTGCAGAGTTTAAGTACCGCAAGTCTAAACAGACAGACCGTAAACTTGTGCCTACAGCAAAGTTACAACTCTTGCCCATCGCGACGCCCGTATATAATAAGAATTTTCTTCAGACCTCGCTTAGCGCTTAGTGACCAATTCACATTCCGATCATCCTCTTTAGGACCGTGTCCGCCTATCGCAGTGCGAGCTCATTCTTATGCTAGCGAGGAGTGAGGCAGACCTAAGAATAAATARTTGTACGACGTATGATAAACTGGATGCACATTGTAACAGAGGCTGACAGTGACCTTATCAAAATTATATCGTTTGGCGCATGGGCAATCTCCGCCGTTACCGTCTTCCCCAACGGCCCAGCCATCATGCATCATGCCCGGCGTCTTGCCTTCATCGTCCCTCGGACACAGCTCCGCTGTTTCAACACACTTTTACGTCTAGATCTTAGACTCCGCTAAACCAGGCTAAACCTTTACCCTCCCTTACCGCCATGCCAAATCGGGTTGACACCTGTGTTTTCGGAGGTCAGAATTTCGGGTTGTGGTTCCTTCCTGGTCTCGAACCATCTACGTCAGGACTGTATGAAGCCTCAGTGTTGCTCACATTCCCCAAACTGATAGCCCAAACATCTCTCGATGGTCCATCATCCTGAAGTACCCTCTAAGCGACCCATATTGCTGCGATCTAGCTGAGTTTAGGTGCCATCCATCGCTGCTGCTACCAAGTGCCCACCTCCTAGTAATCTTTTACTCCACTCGCTCTTCAATGAAATCGAGCCGGTTGATAGTTCTCTATCAAATTTGACTACGTTGTCACAACCAGACCGTGATTATTCCATCCGTCGCCCAACAAGAGCCAGAATTCCTAGATTGACAACGCGGTTCATACCAATCACCCCTTCCAAGTCTTATCCCGCCCCCGGCAGCACATGGCCGTTTCCTCATACATGAGTCTCTAGGTTGAACAACAACCGCCGAACCCTTTCAACATTGGAAAGCCGACTGCATGACCTCCTCAGCATCAAATCGCGAAGTGGCATAGAGAGGCATGCACGCCGACAATCCTTATATTTAGCAGCWTTCCCATTTAGTAGGACAACGCTGTTTGGCTCTTTACTACGTGTCGACAATAATCATAGTAGTAATATGCTAGAGCTCAAGTGAATACAGGCTAAAGTCGCTATGCGACTGACCGGGATAGAATAAATCCTATTGGCGAAATCCCCTCGGGGGGATCGACCGGCGCAACAAGTCCATCTGAGAATGCATCTCCAAAATTGTCATCCTCGTGGCAGTTAAGTTCAATGCGAGTTTTAAAAGATAAAAACTCTAACTGTTCTACCCCATACTCTTTCCATAAGAAATGTYGTGCATATACCATTTTGCCTTCTGTCGTAAGTCATAGAAATTTATCCAATGGCTGATCTACCTGTTGTTAACCGTACCTACAGCCAGACCACGATATGGCAGAATCCATCAAGCTCATGAAACATTTTCGGTCCTCGAGAAGGACCTCCGGGCCCTTTACGTCGGGGGGAAGCTGAAATGGTGGTTTTTTTGACATCAACATCTTGAGTGCATTCGTGGCAGGAGCTTTTACCCAGAAATGCCTGAGCGATGTGCTCACGAAGCCATAGAACCTCTCTTTTTTGAATTCCTATGACCCAAATTTTCGCGTCGCGCCGTATGTTCTTATACATACGATCCTAAATAACTGAAAACGTCCTTATACCGCGAATTGGCCATTGATGCCGAAGGTTGAAAAATGAGATTCCTGTAATTCTTCCGTGCCTGGAGTTTTTAGTGATGATATCAATCCTATCTTGGATGCTTTTGCCATATTAATCTGATTATCCTGCGTACATCCGATACGACGAGGAATTACCATTCGATATGCAACACTGCATCCGTCAGCGGCCGATTTAAGGTGGCAAGCCCAGCCATGTTGATAAAGTGGTCGGCGGTTACTAGGCACTGGCATTACTAGTACCTAGTACCATATTGAAATTTTGGATTACCGCGCGCATCTGCTGTGTTAAGCCAACGTGCGCGGTTTATCCCCTTCAAAACTTGCCATCACTGGCAGGTACAATAGATTTACTAAACTCGAGTCATGCAATGCAGTGAATTCAAGTGATATGAGTTCTTTTTATCCTCCTTGGCTTTTCGTGTACAGGGTGTGTTCTATACTTACAATAGCTGACGAAAGCCATAGCTAGCCTTCGGAAACGTCCAGATCCCAGCAGGGTAAGCTCCGGCACGCGTCAATGCGGTGTTTTCAGAACAATAGGATCAAGTAATCCTCGCCGAAGATGGCAATGCCTAAAATAACGTTGCCGAGATGAGGCATTTTCTGGACAAGGACCGATCATCACTCTTCCGTGCAGAATGGAGTCAGGACTCTGATCTAGTCAGATAGACTCGGATGACTCGAACGCGCGCAGAGCTGTTTTCTGGAAATTGAAGAAAAGAAGTGAAAACTCTGTCCTTTGTATATCCCTTTCAAGACGTTGTGACCGATAGAAGAATCAGCTCCCATGTCAGTTGGCCAGATGAGAAAGATCAAGATTTGCGACGTCAGTAATAGAAATAGATTGGTCAGGTGGTACGCCGCCGTAGACGCCGCTGTCATACTTTACCCGGATTAGAAATAACGGCATGCATTCTGATTCGCTCCAGTAAATGCCTCAGGTTTCTCAACCCACATAAAAGCCTGGCCGTCTGACAGCTATTGCCAGTCATCCAAGACTAAACCCAGCATCTGAGTCTCCTCACCCTCAATATCTCGAACATAATGCACGCTGTCAGTATCTCTATACCTATGCTACATGACTCGTGCTCATCTTTGTTTATCATCTTGCAGAACATTGACGTCCCCGTCTCTTACGCATGCGCCTGCACTCAGAACGGTGGTTCCTGCAAGTGCGGCGACAGGCACGTCCACTCGTTTCCGTATGAAGTGTTGCGAGACTAACCGAGGCAAACCAGCTGCAAATGCGGCACCCACTAAAGTTTGAACGCGTGTACTCCAGATTCCGCGGCGCGATCATTTTGTAATACAATGCGTATAGCTGTATAAGAATTAAATATATATATGTCTGATTGACAGTACTTTGTGATTCCCAGCCGCCAACATGAGGTGCAAGCTGCCGACTAAGTGATTGCAAGTAAGCGCTAGGCCGCAAAACCATGCACGTCTCAAATAGATCTTTTCACGAAATGTGCTACCTCCATATATGGGTCGGTCTGACTAGWTAGCATGCTGGAGCAGTGTCTGTTTTGCCTATTCCTGGGATTTGCGCCTGAACAAACGATGGAGCTGTTAATGAGCCATGAGGTCAKTCACGTTTCAGACAAGTCCTATGACACAGGAGATACGCCACCGCCAAATCTCGCCCAATGAACGTAAGGAGGATGCTTAATTAGCGACTCCTGTCACAGGCACGGGAGTAGGATCGTTCGCCACCCCCGCATACACGTGTTACGAGGAGTGGGACGGTGCAGCAGTGGACTAGGACAGATGTGGTGGAAGGGCGCTTTAAGAGCGGTGGTGTCAATCATTAGTGCCTATCAGTTCTGGAAGTACACCGCCAATGCCCGAGATGACTGCCCCCTCTGACAGCTGTAGTCCCTATATCAGGCATTAGAGCCGGCAAGGTAAGGCGGCGCCATTGTCCAAAGTAGAATGGTAAAATGACATGATGGGCACTGTGGAGCTAAAAACTAATATCACTTAATCTTATGGAAGTAAAGGCTTTGCTTACCATCGCTTCATTTCACTCTGGAAGCGCCGACAGTTATTCCTGCTAAATGGGGAACGGCGGTATAGGAGAAGAAGGCTACCATCAATGCATCACCGCTGACTCGTTCCGTATTGTTCCAAAGTATGGAGCTTGGCACATGGACGCCAAGGGACGCAAGTACTGAGCTGATATCAGTACTCTGTTGATAGATTAACCAAGAAGCTCACAACCGTCCGAGTCACAATTTAAAGATATTGAATGTCGTGACGACTCAAATTGAAACTGTCACAGTCTACTGAGCTTAAAGGTATATAAGACGTGGCACTTTCGTGGCTAGAACCCAGYAACCTAGCTCCGTCATCTGTGAACTTCTCAACAGCCTTACTATCACAATGTACTCTGTTCGTGTTGTCTGCCGCTGTTCGCGGTGACGACGCTGACGACTTTGCTTAGGTTCCCGTCAACTATGCTCAGGACTGCACCTGCTGCAGCAACTGTCAGGACAACTGTGCTAAGTCAGTATTGTCGACTCAACGGACATGTTGTTTAAGACTGACCACTCTTTAATAGCTGCCAATGCTGCAAGCATTAAACGTCCAGCCGTCCTCGGCCTCGTGTTTCCGTGCTTCGTCTGATTGTTTGTGACCAGAAAATTGTAAAAACCAATGTAAAATTGTCTCGGATTCGGAACGTCGCTTATTGTTGTAACCCTCGAGCGATTTGAGGCTGCAAAAGCAGTCGTGTCAGTGGCGTGAACTCTATATCAAGAACTTTGCGGATTGACATTTCAGCTCCTGACGAGTGATATCCGCAAAGGAGGTAAATTCCCCAGTATTGGCCCACATCTGAATGGGAGCAAAAATACAGTAGTCTCGCTAAGGGATTTCTCAGGTCCCGAAATCAATATGGCGATAGCAGTTATACAAGCAATCGAGTCACGTTTTGATGAGCGCAGACCAATGTATTTCTATATTATTTGGATGATGGATGACTATGTGCGATGTAGCAAAAAGGAGCATTACTCACATCCACAACGTTCCTTGTAGTCCGGCACGCAATTTCTCATATTTCTGCGAAGATTTCGTGGAAGTCGGTTAGTTGAAGGAACTAGACACCACGCGTCTCCTGCTCAGTTGGGCACAAGAAGTACGGCGAGGGACGGATTATAACGAATTGAAAGTAATGGGCGCTCTGCTCAAAGCCCAACTATCCTGCGGAGGTTCCTATTCAGATTCGACATTATCATCAGTCGAACTGAATGAATAGGTCAGGTCTGCAGTCGCATCTTCAATAAACTTCTTATCCACCTTGGACAGTTTCTCGACCGTAAGCTTTATAGACTCTAACCGTTCTGCTCCATGTCCCGGTAAACGACATCGCAAAAACACCGATTTCATACCGCCTCGCGCGACTGGACACATTTCAAGTGTCAGGTGTGTTAGCTTGGACAATAATACGAGCTTGGGATGGTGTAAAATGTGCAGTGCCTGGATGGAGTCTCGTATTCAAGACAGTCCAGAAATGCGGAGGCACTGAGCCTATAACCTGAACTTTAGCTTGCATTTGGAGCGGGTGAAGAAGTCCAAAAGCGCCTGTGCATAAAAGATACTGTTTCGTCATCGAAGTTCGTCGTGAGAGAAACAAGCAAATTCAATGGACCCCAGATGGGCGTCATGCTCCCAGAGCGCCCGCAGTCGTGGATTGACCAAGCACCGCGCAAAGAAAATGCGAAGAGACGTGAAGAAGCGGCACTGGCAGGTGCAAAGTACATCACGTGCAGACCTGTTTCTGCTCCGCATATTGCCGAGTCTCCGTCAMTCCGTCAAAACAGAGTCATGCATGGGATGTTTATCAAAGGATTTGCTATTGATCAGTCCAAAGTTTACTCCCCGACTCGGCAAGGAGAAGCTATGGGGGGCATTTGAAGGGTGAAGGTTATGACCTAGAGAGAAGCGGTCACGAAGTTGACTGTCCTTTCGTGCCTGTCCTGGCGAGCGACGACGACAGACGTTGAGGCAAAACCTATTCAATATTGCCTTGAAGATCAGGTTGGACGGCTGAAATCATTCTTAGAGTCGAAAATGGGTGTTTATCGGAGGTATTGGTGGGTCAGTCGCACGTTCGCCGTACATTACTTGCTTTACGTTGACACATTCTTAAACCACATAGGCATTGTAGATTTCTGAAGCAGGCGTTCGATCTCTTGTACATAGATAGGTACATCAATTGCCGTGCAGAAATCGGTGATCCATCCCGAAGACGATAATCCTCGGATGTGAAGAGGCTGCCAGAGCAATGTTAAGTGTCATGATTTTGGCAGCAGCGCAACGCGTGGACCATGTTGACTGGCTGCTTTAGTCAATACTCTAGGTTTGAATCTTGTCTGACTCTGTATCCTGATTCTGGCCTAGACTCCTACCCAGTCTTGCCGTGGTGATGTTGAGAGTCTCGCGCGAGTCTCGCGAGGCGGATGAGAACGATCTGGCTCTACTCCACGGATCCAAACTCATTCTTCCAGATGATCGCAGCAATTATAACCCTGGCCTCCGACGTTTTTCTTACAATCTTCAACTATCCCGACTTCGCAGAGCATCAGACAAGTCAGTGGCCAAAAAAAATGATAATCTACTAAACACGTTGTGATTCTCTGATTTCAGCAGTCGCACGTTTCCGCAGCGTCTGCCACCTACAGTTATGTAACGCATAAAGCCATAGACAACGGCTTCCCTCTCGGACTACATTTGAGTCGCTGGGCGCGCAGGAACTAGTTACCCCCACGGTGCGGCGGTTCTCCCTGCCGGCAAAGGCTCGCTGCCATCGCATTGATTTCGGCACTGGACAAATCACGCAGTCGAAGCACTCAGGAAGGATCAAGGCAGGCCGTACAGACGGATACGCCTATAGGGAATTGTTCTGTGTCTCGGTTACCTATGCTTTTCAGTTTAACGACGGGTAAGTGATCTATCTTAGTTAGCCGGACCGTGCTTTCTGGCTTATTGCTTGTCGTAGACGAATGTGAGAGAGCATTTTCTGGAATGAGGACTGACATAGACCTGTGATGGTTTCAATGAAAACATTCGAGTATGTCTCTTCTAGCCAAAGCGATTTCCCCTTTTAACTTGTTCTCTTCTTTAAGGGACACGACGCTTGAGGATTTCTCGTGGTTCAGGACAGATACGTACTCATCTGTCGAGTCAGAGAGCTCCTGTACGTTGTACCCCCGAAATATCTTCGGAAAGGTCAACATTCCATATGCCCTCTCGCCACTCATATATGGCAATGGGTGATAGATTCTATATGCGTAATGTCGGATACCCAGCAAATCAGAGATAGCCTCTCGTCGATATTCCTTTGCGCTTTGGCAGCTTTCTTCTATGGGTACGTACAGTCATCTGTGTACGAACACTTACTGATCTGTTCTTGAGTGAAAATCCGGCCAACGGTACGTCCGTCTTTCTCCAACTGGTGGCGCCCGGCTAATCGTAAGCGTTGCTTGCAGTTAAATGTTACAGTTGCCCATCTTCTGGCGTCGAAAACCATAGACCGCGAGTTATCCATTGGATTGTCCAATGCCGAAGCGTAAAGATTGATATGCCTGCAATTTTGCCATACCTGTAGTTTCCAGCGATGCGGCCTGTCCTTATTTTCATGCAATCGCGGTTTAAATGTGTGTTTTCTATTTTTACTGCTTTTATCATGTTACTCGGCCGGATGAGAAAGATCAAGATAGGCGAGAATTAGGTTGGTCAGGCGGTGCGACGCCACGATCAGAAACAATGGCCGAGTAAACGCCCTAAGGTTCTCAACACACGATAAAAGCTCGGCGGTCTGACACTCACCCGAACACTAAACCCAGCATCTGGATTTCCTCACCCTCGACAACTCGAACATAATGCACTCTGTCAGTTTTTCGGTGCTTCATGTTGATGACGACTAGTGCTCATCTTTGCTTACCATCTTGCAGAGCATTGACGTCCCTGTCTCCTACGGAGAATCCGATGTGAAGTGCACCAAGGAGGTATGCATTAGTACTAATTGCAGCTGCGGCTGTGATACCGGGGTGTACGTTTACTCGTTTCCGTATGAGGCGTTGCGAGACTAACTGATCAATCCATCAGGAAATACAGCTGCAACTGTTAGATGTACATGATCATCTTGTAATACAATGCGTATAACTGTATAAGAATTGAACATAAACGTATATCTGCGGTTTGGAACTCGGGCCTGATCGTTGGCATGCTGTGATTAAGGGAAAAGATCCAGCAGCCCCCCTCAGCCCATGCGCTAGAGGGGTTGCCGATAAGCCACGAGGCCATGTCTGAAACGGGTCTTTTGGCGTAATGTTCAACTTCCACATGCTAAAAATAACCAGGACAGAGACTACTTTGTCGGCCCCTGGCATTTGCAACAGTCAACGTGAGCTGAACAGTAGCGACTGAACGATGGAGCTGTCAATGAGCCGTGAAGCCATTCACGCTTCAAACAGGTCCTATGACGAAGCCATCGCGCCAAGGTGGATGCCTATTGAACTAGCTGCTGCTTCTGTCATTCATGACACAAGTACGCGGCGGCACCCCGCATACACGTGTTACGGGGCGTGGCCCGGCGCAGCAGCGGACTAGGACGGATATGGTGGGGCTTGGAAGGCACTTTTACGAGCGGTGGAGGTGGTGTCAAATATTAGTGCCTGTCAGTTTCCGGGAGCACGCCGTCAATGCCCGAGATGACTGCCAGCTCTGCTGTAGTCCCCATATTCAGCAAGGCACGCGAAGCTTTTGTCTGTGGATCAAGAGTGTCATTGTCCAAGTAGATAGAACGGTGAAAATGATATAACAGGCACTGTGAAGCTCTGATATCTAAGATGGTGTGACATAGAAGTAGAGGCTCTGCTTACAGTTTCGGCCATGGCGGCTTCGTTTCACTCTGGAAGCGCCGACAAATATCCCTGCTAAAGATGTAGAAATGGGGGACGGGATGATATTACTAGGCGGTGACTCACTCTGTGTAACTACCGTGTAACGTGTTTTCTGGAGTAAAAGCTCAMATGCGCCTCATGGAGTCACCATTGATCTAATATCAGTAGTTTGTTGATAGCAGATAAATTGATCAAGAAGCTCACAACCGCCGCATGTCCTAAAAAAAGAATGTGGTGACGGCTCATTAACATTTATCCAATTTTTAAAATGTGTCACAATCTGCTGAGTCTTAAGGTATATAAGACAGGCACTTACGCAGCTAGAACCCAACAACCCACCTAGTTCCATCATCTGCGAACTTCTCAACAGCCTTACTATTACAATGCACTCTGTACGTGTTGTCTGCCGCTGTTCGCGGCGACGACGCTGACAACTTTGCTTTACAGGCCGTTCAAGTCCCCGTCATCTACGCTCAGGACTGCCCCTGCTGCAGCGGCTGCCAGGACAACTGTGCCAGGTCAGCATTATCGACTCGACGGACATGGTGTTTAAGACTGACCACTCATTAATAGCTGCCAATGCTGCAAGCATTAAACGTCCGCCTCTGCCTCGTGTTTCCGCGCTTCGTCTGATTGTTTGCGACCATAAAATGTAAAAAACACATGTAGCTTTGTATCGGATTCGGAACGTGAACATCGTTTATTGTTGTAAACCCCTGCGTTTGACGCTGTAAAAGTACTGAGTCATTGGAGTGAACTCCGAAATGCAAGTTGTTCGATGACTTCATTCACGCATATAGAGCGGAGGCTCTGTTCACAGTATCGCGATTATACAAGGCCCTGAGGTTGACGTTGGGATTCTTCTATTTCTGACCGCGGTGACTCGTCCCTAGTAGCAGTTCTAGCTCGTTCTGCGCAATTCCCAGGCATGGTGCGTAGTATCTGATGATCTGACTCCGAAATGCAAGTTGTTCGATGACTTCATTC
>JNHV02000777.1:0-10822 GCA_001691785.3 Amanita brunnescens Koide BX004
CTAAGGAACAGAATTACTTTGTTGGGAAGCTTGACATAAAAATTTGACGATACAAACCTGCTCCTCACCCATTGCAGCAGAATCAATCAAATGGGTAGACTGAACRCCCACTTCAGGTAGTCGGCTGAGGCAAATAGCACACCGATTTCCGTATCTCTGACGAATACTGGCTCTGACGGATTGAGAGAATGGAGCTTGCGACATGGAGGTCTTAGTCTACAGTGAGCGGTGGTGTGACTCCACCGCGTTCAAGTCACGCCCTGCGAGTGGCTGTCACGGTCATGATCAGCACTAGTGGCAGTGCCGGGCAACTTGAAACTCCGGTCATTCTCTAGTACGCGGATGTATTTCTCATCATCACGCAGCACATCGCATTCTTTTGCTTACTTAAACTTTTGCATCTCCGTCCTCTAGATGGATGATCCCCATGTCAAGGACACTCAGCGCCTTCCCATCCTTTATCCACTCCTGTTTAGCAGCTGGATGAAGGCGGATTCCTGAGGACCTTTTCTTCTTTCGGATACATCGACAACGCACCAACAATACAGAGACAGCCATACAACCACGCAGTACAACACTTCGCCATTCTAACATATCAAGACGCTTCACGGTGGTATTCTACATCATCGTACAAGACTGTTCATAGTGATATTGCGTTAGGTGGAGTGCAGGATATGGTGTTCTGACGTATGGCTCAGGCCGCGTACATATTCAAATACCAAATGCATTGCTGTCAAAAGTGTGGGTACACATAAAATAAAGCGAAAGATGTCGACTAAGAACAATTGGAAGGATTATTTTGTGGCAACGGGTTAGCCGCGCTGCGGCAACAATGTACTCCGAAAAATGTCACTTGCAGGAGTAAAGATCGAAGGTGCGTCGTAAGCGTGCGTCTTCCTCGGGGATTCGTTCCAGCAAGTTCGTATTATTCCACTTTACTTCGCCATGTTGCCAGCACGATGCAAGAGGGTCTTTCGCCTGGACGCAAATAAGCTCCGAGTCGCTGTTGTGTGGTATATTATGTTGGAGGCAATCTGATAGCGCAGGTCCATCGCGACCCGAATCAGGGTTACTAGCTCTTGTTCAATGGCCTGCCAGTGGATACGTCATGGTCAAGCAAAGAAAGGGGGTAACACGTGCACAACTCACCTCCGAGTCGCAGCATTGTGGGGGCGTGTTCTGCGGCGATAACTGCCTTTCTTTGTCTTCAAATTGTCCCTTCTAGTCCGCCATGTTACCGGCACGATGCAAGGGCGCTTTTTCCTGCACAACACTACACTTGGAGTATGTTGTGTTTGATAGATTGCGCTGATATGTAGATTGCAGGTGGAAGATCAGCGATGTACGGACAAGGTCATACGCTCGGCGTAGGGGAAACCAGATCATTTGTCAACTGCATGGGAAATTGTGGCTACTTACTCCACTGTCACGGGTCCAACGCGTGTAGATTGGCGCCCTGCAGCCCGCTCGAGGCCCTTCACATGATCAGGCATGCGGTAGTAGTGCTGCAGGACAATACTGATTCAATTGACCGTATCGCGGCCGTTATTTTGGGTTTCTCGACGGCAGATAAGTAACAGCCTGTCATGTCAAGCATACCTGCATGAATGCCCACCCCCATATCAAAGTCAATCTAACCACCCTGGTGAACTTCTCGCAACTTGCGTCTTATATTTTTCATCGTACTAATCGTAACCGTTCTTAAACCAGCGTTCCTCTAATAGAACCATGTCTTATGAGCCAGGACTCTTTTATGCGTATGCAAAATGGGTATGTGGTCATGGTCAATCCTCGGGGGGATACAAGTGCTAAAATATATCCTTCCGGCAGGTTAGTCACGACAGCTGGGGGCGATATATGATTGTATTTGCCAACCGTGCTACTGCCGATGAATGGTGGCGAGCGATCACCGACTCTGTCGCTGCTGGTTATAGAAGGTTTGAAACGGCGAAACGCATCTCACCTCAATTCTATACCTCCGACCATAATGTCAATGACTGCGATATAGTGTCCACCCTCACCGATGACCGTGTTGCGGCGAAGTTTCTTGGACGCGTCTTCTTCACTTTGTTGAACGACCGAGATGCTCGTGATCTCAGTATCGCTCCCGTTCTGAACTACGTCGACCACATCAGTGGAAATGGGTAAATACCTAATGAATTAAAATATCTTGAACTGACCCCACCTCCGCAGGTTCTTTGTTCGGTCCTCTCTCCAACGGGATCAGTATTGGTTCTATGATGGCGAGAGAGTCGTAGTTTCTCGCGACTACCGCACCAAGTTCACCATTACTATCGTTGCCCCGTTCCAGGAGTCAAATGAACGAGTAATGATTGGCACCGATCTCGTTTCCATCAGTGTCTTCAATAGCACCGGATTCGTTGATATCCAGCCGGATCTGTCTTTATCGACAAACCAGGGAGATGATGTCCTAGCAATCCCGTTCTCCAGATTTGACGGTGGTTTTAAGATAGGAAATAATGGCGTGGTTCTCAGTGATCAGCAAGGGGGCGGTGATCGTTGGGAGCTTGCTTAACCAACTTGGATGCGTCACAATTGTACAAGTAGCCGTGAAAGCTGACCTCCATTCGCAATGGTAGACCCATGGGTCATGCAGTTATGAATGGTTCTCGATAAGTGAACGAATCATAAGAAGCTTGCAGCGTACACAGCTACGTTGAGGCGATAACGTGTGTCCATCGCCGCTGCCGAGCAAAACAACACGGGCCCTAACGTAGTTGAATTTTGAGCCGTACGACCAAATGCCAGTGATTCAGTAGTGTTAGTATGGGTGGCGGAAGTTATGCGGTGGTATTGGAAACAAGTGTACCACTTCACTTGCAATGGTGATTCAATTCGGAACCTGCGTGCGCAAGCTCGATACGCATTAAATATTTATTATATTTATTATACGTTGCAGGGCATGGTCATACGCAGGCGAAAATGCTAGCCCAATTATATATCCTACAAGCGTTCAAATCCTCAGTCTCAATGTTCCAATGTAAAGATATCGTACATCAGTCTCGCAAATCCTATCCCATGCGCTCATCTAGTATGGAGGCGGTGCCTCATCGGTCAACCCTTGTGCCCAATTTGATGAACGCTCCATTTGTAACTGTGAGATTTGCGCCCTAAGCTGACGTATCTGCTCGTGAATGGCCTCCATCTCCGGCCCTGATCCCTCTCTTTCTACTTCGCTGGACGATGGGCCAGGCTCGCTCTGCACCTCTTGCCTTGATGCAAGATCATGCATTTCTTGTTGCGCGGTCTGGAGACGGCTGTCGATCTCCATCTGACGCAATGCCCTGAGTTCGTCTCGGCCGCGGTCCTTCGTTTTGGGTGCCTGCGGTGACTGCCGAACCGGCACCAAGGGGGCAGAGCCGCTGGCCAAGTCCTGGAGTGGTTGCTCATTGAAGGAGGCAACGATGGGTCGTTTCTTTTTTATTCTCAAACGTCGGAAGAGAATCAGGATCACAAATAACGCAACGAGCGCCAGGCCCCCAAGAACACAACCGACGATGATCCCCGCCTTGTTCAAGTTGTTGGACGATGAATTATGGGCTGCTTCAGGTCCCGAGGTGCTGGCGGATGGAGATCCTGAGGCGCTGGTGGATGAAGGCCCTGAAGTCGACGAGGTAGTGTTATCGGGTTCATCAGCCCTAGGTTGATGTTAGAACCGCAGGCGGACGGGGCGATGACGGAATAGACGTACGTGTAAATGGCATAGTCGAAGTTGACATACACGTTGATCGGGTAGTCGTTCGTCGAGATGACCATTGTATGATTTTCATTGCTAAGTTCCTCGGTACTATATCCGGTAACGTTGTACTGATATTCAGGGGTGCTCTCATCAGGCTGAGGGCTAAAGAAGGTGTGTACGAGGAGGCCATCGAGGGTGAAATTGCAAGCTGTATTGGCCGTGATGCCGGTTGGGAGATCATTTCCGTTTGCGAGAATGAAAAATATCACGATGGCGACGCCTGCGAAGTAGAGCAGTGTTAAACCGGGGAAGGATCGGRAACCACGGGCACTGAAAGAAAAATTCTAACCTGTAAACGAGAATGTAATGTTCATGTTCTTTAGGCCCGGATTGTATGTTGCAGCCGACCATGTTTTATCAAAGGCCAAGGACGCATTCGGATTGATGGCACAGTTGGAGCAGCTCACACCATTCCAAGGGCCGTTAGGCAGGTAAATGGGTCTAAGCCCGGTTGTGGGGTCGCCGTTTGTGTCGTCAATGGTTCTGTTGACAAGAACCGCCCGGGTCGTGCAGACGAGGAGGAGAAGCGTGAAAAGCCCGAGGGCGGCTCGTCTGACGGGCATGTATTGCAGTGAAGTGTATTACTATGAGCGCCCATTCCGAGGCCGAAGGACTTCGGTTGTACGTGGTTCAAAAGGGAACCGTGCCGAGAGTGGGCTGTGCGTGGGATGATGGCATGGCGACGATCCATCAACAAACAAGTCGAAATCTTGGATGAAATTGCAATGGCTAGAATTTGGTGCAAGGAGTTGGAACTGGTTGGAACCCTTATAAGCCCTATACGAATGACTCTTTTTTACCAATGTCTTGCAACTCGCCTCTTGTAATACATTGGATTAGCTTACAATGCCTTACAATTACTTAAATTGTAGCTATTTTTCGCACCCCCAAAACGGGCTACAATTCATTACAATTCATTCATTTCCATTGCAACTCTTTACAATAATGTTACACTTCTTGCAATTAATCACAAATACGAAAGCAACAAGAGAAAAAAACGCTGAGTGACACTCCATGGTAGGCGCCACCTAATGCTTCTTGCACGTCGACTTCCTGATCCCCGGCTTTGGTCCACTGGCTGGAACGGGCTTCGATTTGTCAGCTCCCTTCGTCGGTCCTTGCTTTGAACACTTCGGTGCAGGAGATGCGTGTGGGGTCAGTTCCCCATCCATCATGGGATCAAATCCGGCGTCCGGGGGAGCCGCAGTGTGTTCCTTAGGCCACTTGTTGGTGAGGGGGCCTTCAGCTTGAGCGGCAGCGACAGGAGCTTGAGTTTGGGCATTGGGAGAGGCATGGGAATGAAAGTCTTGAGCAGCGGATGCTTGAGCGCCGGTGGATGCTTGAGTTTGGGTGTTGGGAGAGGCATGGGAATGAAANGATGCTTGAGCGCCGGTGGATGCTTGAGTTTGGGTGTTGGGAGAGGCATGGGAATGAAAGTCTTGAGCAGCAGATGCTTGAGCGCCGGTGGATGCTTGAGTTTGAGTGCCGGTGGACGCTTGAGCTTGAGCACCGGGGGAGGCATGGGAATGAAAGTCTTGAGCAGCGGATGCTTGAGCGGTAGCAGTGGAGTCGAGGGTGGCTTGATTGAGAAGTAGCATCAGTAAACGGTGTGCGCTGGGAACCAGGGTGAATATGGGTTGGTGATAGGACTTACGACTTCCACCCCCCAACCCTATAAGGACAGGATTGATTGCCGAACCATCAGTATTCATTCGCTGGGACGCTAGATCGATTGGGTCGAAATCATTGGTATTCATTCGCTGGGATGCTAAGACCTTGGAAAGGTCGCTTTCCTCCCCATCGCTATCTTCACCACMGGCGCTGACGGTAGCCACGCCCTTTTGTAACCCGGGAACACCACTGAGAGTAACATTAGCAGGGCACAAATGAATGTCATAAACGTACTCTCGCCACCAGCGAAGTGTATCTTTAATCCATGTCTCAGTTTTTTTGTTCAATTCGTAGTCACTTTCCCAGTCAATGCGCTCATTGAAGGTCAGGATAATGTTGTGATAAAATTCGACAAGATTGAAGCCTTGATCGTCAAGCTCCCATTTYGTTGCCGAGCTCAAAGCCCATCTCATCTTGTTTAAAGAAGTTAGGACTTGTCAGATGAAGATGAGGAATGTACCATGATCGCGACATATGCGATAGTCCGCGGAGTTGGGGCCTTAAGCTTATTGAGGAGTCCCCTGGCCAGCTTCCCACCTGCAGATTTCCCCTTTTCCCAGCTCCTTGGGCCCATGAACACATGCCTATAAAACCTGAGAAGGAGCGGTCCTTGGAATAGACCGGAATACATGTYGCCCCGAATGTACTTCTTTTCATCATAGAGAAACATTGGGTAATCTGATGCCTTGATTACTTTCGCTCCGGACAAGACTTTTTCACAGAAGGTTCTCAAAAGTGAGTCAGCAAAATCGTCAGATAGATTTTAGGACTCACTCAGGATCTTCATCAAACTTATGAATCAGCCGCATCGGGCACAAGAAGCGCACTGTAATCTTGTCATTCCAGCCCCACGCATGCTTGTTTGATACATTGGGGATAACAAAAAGGTGTTTCGTCTTGTCATCGGGGGGTAAATACTGTGGTAACGCAGTTTTGAAAGCGTTAGCATCGTTACTGCAAACATTGTCATGCAGTTTGCTTATCTTTCATCGACGTTGGTTACTGATATACTGATATGCGCATATATAGACTTAAGCTCACCTCCTTGACGAAACTTTGGAATGCTTGAGAGTCGTTGTGGTAATCCGATAGAACAGTAATGAACTTGGGAACGAGTGGCATAATTAGCTCAAATGCGATGCATTTATATTGGTCATCCCTTTCACAATCAGTAGATAAAGACGACGAAGCACACTGGCATGTAGTCACTTACTTCTCCATAGCGTCACGTTGGCCAGGTCCACTACGACCTTTCATACCAACCAGAAAGATGTCGAGTAAGCTGAGGAATGGGTCAACGGCAAGCGGAATCCATCGAGCGGCTGCCAAAAAGGGCTTGAGAGGGTCTTCCTGAATGGGGCTACATCCGGTCCTGTAAGTTTGGCGCATCGCACGTGTGAAGGCTAACTTACATTTCGTTCTCACCCTTCTTCTTAGTGGCCTTCCCTCTGTTCTTCAGGGACTCGGAAATTGCGAGAGAGATGGGGGATTGAGATGCGGCAGAAGAATCAGAGTCGCTGCAAGCAGACATGGTGGGGGGAAGAAAGCAAGGAGCGTAGATCTATGCAGTCGCGCCAAGTCTTCTGGACGCGTTATGTCACGCGTTGTGTCCAATCGGGATCGGTACCGGTGAAGTTAATTAAAATAATCTCACGCTCAGACTTTGATATTTGACGACCGCCACGGTATGTATGGGTGCGCCTAACAGTATTGTCTCCTTACGCTCTCACTAACTGACATGTCTTCGGAATGCCCAGGATGTAAAAAAAAGTTTAAAGACAAGCGAGGCTATTCAGGCCATGTTTATCGCTGCCACGAGTTCGTGAAATACCAGCAGCAAACGCTCATTATGTTCAGAGAATCTGGGAATTTGGGTCCATCTGAAGCTTTTTGGCATCATGATGCTCTTGACATGGAAGTGGACGCTGTTGGAGCTAAACCCCATGGAGACCATATCGACTTTTTGATGCAGGACTCGGATGAGGCAGCTAGTAGCTCCCAGCTGCTCACAATCATTATACCACCGGTAAGAAACTATTTTTACATTTATTTCTAATCTGACATCTGTACAGATCCATAACCATGAGCCTGAGGAGCAGGAGCCCCCCGAGCCTCCCGAGCCTCCTCAAGAGCCAGATCTCTACCCCGAGCCTCCTGAGCCTGAAATCTACCCATCTGGTCACCCATGGTGCTCAGACCATTCATGCCAGCTACCTGCATGCTACCGTGATGAGCTACCTCCCACGACTGTCCCTGAGCTTCCAGAAGAGGACATACTAGCTGGCGAGGGCAATCAAACATTAAACGCAGATGCACACAACTCATCTACCTCTATGGCAATTGATGCTGACTCAGAACCATGTTCCAGTACCTCGCAAGCATCTATCTATGACACGGACCCAGATTCATTTGGAACATTTCGCTCTTACTACCTCAGACCGCCTTCCTTTACATCCGACATCAGTCTGGACTCACTTTGCGACTCCCTAAACTTTGCCATACAAAGAAAGGTGAAGAAGTGGTGGTCTGGCATCGCCAGTTCTTTGCCAACAGAACTCACCGATGCAGACGTTGCTCAGGAAATGGACGCCGCAGTTGCAAACTTGAAGCAAAATTATTTTCGGCCTTTTGAAAATGCCACGTCATACCTGCTCATACGCTGGTTCTATCGTAGCAGAAACTCAAAGACATTGTTGGACCTGGACCGCCTCGTACAGGATGTACTTTTGAAGCCTGATTTCAAGCTTGAAGACCTGAAAACGTTCCGTGCAGCTCGAGAATCGCAACGCGTAGATGTAATCAAGGACAAGACTCTTGCCGATTCATTATTCCAAGCTGTCAACGGATGGTACAAAATTGCGATTAACATTCCAGTCCCATTCGAACGAGTTGCCTACGAGTCCATCTCAGATATTCCCCGATTCAAGATCGAGTCTCTTTTCTATTGGCGGCCCATAGAGGTACTGAAAGCGGCTCTTAAAAACACGTCTCCAGAAGAATTCCATTTACAGCCTTTCAAGATGTATTGGCAACACAACGAAAATGATCCAGAGGACCTGGAACGGATTTACACAGACCTCTACAATGCCGACGAGTTTATAAATGAGCACAATCGTATTCAACAGGAGCATGGGACATCAGAACACGAGTGCGTGATTGCCGCGATCATGTTCTGGTCCGATTCAACGCAGCTCGCTAATTTTGGGACCGCATCATCATGGCCAGTCTATCTTTTTCTCGGTAATCTATCAAAATATGTGAGGTGCATGCCCAATGCGTTCGCAGCCCATCATCTTGCGTACATCCCAAAGGTGAATTATTTTGCCTTTTATTTAAGACACGATTCATTGCTACTGTAGTTATCAGACCAAATTCAAGACTTTTGCTGAGAGAAGTTTGGACAAACTGCCACCTCGCACATCTTATCCCACTTACACTGAGAATTGATGCACGAAGTATGGAAAGTGATACTTGACGATGAGTTCACCAAAGCCTATGCTGAAGGGTTTCTGGTCACATTCACGGACGGTATTGTTCGCCGTGTTTTCCCTCGAATTTTCACATATTCTGCTGACTATCCCGAAAAGTGACTCGCTTCTACTCTTGTCATTCAATGGCATAACTGATGGTAACACAGGGTTCTCCTTGCCTGCATCAAGCAACTAGGAAAGTGACCTTGCCCGACTTGTCTTGTGTTGAAGCAGAATGTCAAACTTCTTGGGACGGCACGCGATGCTCGGACACGTACTACAAAGTGCCGTGTCGACAATAGGCAGTACCAGGACAAGATAAAAAAGGCCAGAGATTATGTTTATATGAGTGGCGGCTTCTTGAATGGTAAATACCTTGAAAACCTGCTTGGACCAGAATCCGCTGTACCAACCCGTGTGCGTAAAACAAAGCTAAGATGAGAGAAAGCTAATATATATCCACAGAATGCATTTTCGTATCGCCTGTCAGGACTAGGTTTTGATTTTTTCTCAATGTTCGTACCGGATCTACTCCATGAGTTTGAGCTTGGCGTCTGGAAGGCCATCTTCAAGCATCTTATTCGAATTCTCTATGCTCGGGGTGATGATTCCATTCAAATGCTGAATGATCGGTATGTGATTCATCCCATTTTTACGGTGCAACTCTCTCATGGCAGTTGACTTGGTAGATATCGCCGCATAACTCCTTTTGGGCGTGGGACTATCCGCCGTTTTCACGCCAATGCGCACGCAATGAAGAAGCTCGCTGGGCGTGACTTTGAGGACCTACTTCAAGTACGTGCGTTATCCTCCTATCTGCCAACAGATATACTCATCCATGTTCAGTGTTCAATTCCTGTTTTCGAAGGCCTATTATCCCCTCCCCATGACAACATCGTTCGTGAGCTTTTGTTTGAATTAGCAACATGGCATGGACTAGCAAAACTCCGCCTTCACACTGACACGACTATCAATTCACTCGAACATTCAACGCAGCGGCTGGGTCAAGCAATCCGAAATTTTGAATCTGAAACCTGCACCCAACTCGAGGCGAGAGACCTACCAGCTGAGGATGCTGCTCGGGCACGCTGGAAGTTATCGAGACTTGCTGCAGGCACAACAACGAGCGAACCAACGACGCGAAAGGCAAAAAAACCCCGGGAATTCAACATGAAGACATACAAACTTCATGCGCTCGGTCATTACGCAAAAGCAATTCGGCTCTTCGGACCGTCTGATGGTTTTTCGACTCAAACGGTGCGTAGTAGCTAGCTATCTAATATGTCACCCATGAATAACCTCTTCAGTTTAGGGAGAGGCCGAGCATCAAAAGGTGAAACGGCGGTATAAACGAGCATCAAAGAGTAATTTTACCGAAGGATTAGCAAAGCTGGATCACCGAGAGCGAATGCTTGACACAATTGGTGAACAGCAGATTGTAAGGGACGCAATCGACGATCCATCCAGTGATGAAGACGATCTCTCTACTACTGCCCCAGAGGTACATCACAAGAGATCCCATACGACAAAGAACAAGGTTGAGCTTGCAAAGTGGCTCAACAAAAACAAGAAGGACCCAGCTTGCAAGGTAGGCTCTCGAATAACGATAATTGAACATACTTAAATATATATACATGCAGAACTTCCTTCAAAAATTGAAGAATCACCTCTTAACCCGACTACGAGGTCTAGAATACAATGGCAATGAACAGGAATACTCGGCAGCCGAGAGAAATCAAGTAATTATCAAGGAAAATGGCACGATTTACCGACACAAGACGCTTCGTATCAACTACACTACATATGACATACGCCGGGATCAAGACTCCCTCAATATTCGCAACAACGCCGACTTCATGGTTCTCGGTTGTGAAAACGAAGAAAACCCAGACACCCACCCGTATTGGTATGGGAGAATCAT
>JNHV02000778.1:0-10658 GCA_001691785.3 Amanita brunnescens Koide BX004
TTCGACGCATCACAATGTCATATGACTCGGTGGATATAAACGGTGGCACTTGGTAGTATTCTGGGTTAGTACATGTTCAGCAAACTTTGAATCGACGCTTGGCCTTACTATAGCATATTATGTATATTCATCCGCTGGGCGAGGCAATGTTCGCTTATTGTATTTGAGTAACGTTCAAATAATCCACTCCAGTGGTCCGGGTAATAATTCCACTTAGCATTGTTGGGCGTCGTGGAGYTCCTGCCATCAGTGTTGTGACGCACACGAGAATGCCGGGGCCTCGAGATGGCGCTCACCCTAGTACTCATTCACGCGCCATCCAATCACCTGAGAACTGGACACATGCAACGACTCCCTCAAAATGGAACACGCTGGACCATCCGTCCCACTTGCCGGGATCGTCACAGATTTTTATCCGCACAATTGCGTCCAAACTCGTCCAAAAAGTGCACCAACTACATGCTTACATACTTGCATGACGGTGGAGACTGCTGTGATGCTTGAGGTGTCGGATACCCAGGCATATCGAGTGCCTTCTCCACTGGATTTCGAGTTGGCGCGCTGCTCTTTCTTAGCCAGTACCAACGCTCCTTTCCTCTTATGCTTTAATAACAGCGTGGAATTCGCGGAGAATTTCTTGCCGTGTCGCTAATGCGCTATCCTCTGAACTGTTGGTATTTAATTTGTGGGAGCCACGTATTCCCGTTTCCGCCTGCTTCGTCTGGTGTGCAYACCAAAGACTGGTCAGCGTGCTTAAATTGATCAGAGAAGGATCGAAAGATGCAGCCGCAAAGGGGTTTGACGTAGCGATGTCGGTTTGTGGTGCTGGAAGGGATTCAGCGGGTATGCTAGCAATCTRGGCGGCATCTGTTCAAAAATCGCTTCCTCTGAGTCCCGTGGGTCTTCTGTCAGTTCACATTGTTGAGATCTGCCGTTATTTTGTCTAGGCCCAGCAGTAAAAGCGACTCGGAGGTCCAGGGTTCAATCCCCTGAACGTCCAACTCTTTTTTTTCACTCTCGCAGTACGCAACCAGTGGTCAAGATATATCATAAAATGGGAACAACGACCGACACAAGTGCTATATGATAGAAGCTTCGAGACGAATAGCCCGACTTCTCAACTTCTCTTGATGCAATGGCGGTGTCATTAAAAGAGTCTTAGTAAAGGACCCTTAATATTCTTACTGCATTCCGCAGTGTGCGGAATAGCGGAACCGCACAGGAACTGACGCCCGAGTATTTTCCAGTCATCTTCTTATCTTTCTACAATGTACGCCCTGCATGAGCGCGCATCGAATCATCGATATCGATACGCGGAGGAGACTGTTTGATTATATGATAAGCCGCATGGTTAAATGGAATGCGGCACGTGGCCAAGATGAACCTGAAACTAGTGACGACACCGGCATGTATGCCTCGTTTATGATACAAGTTCTTTGTCACTTTTGAATGCCTGGATGCCTCTCCATCCTCCTCCCAGTGCTCCGACAGAATCGTAACAAACGCCGGGAAAAATCGASCTCTTTTACGCAGGATCTTATGCAGCACCATGAACACCCAGATAATGCCAGTGGTAAATCTCGCTTTTTTCCGCAATCGTATTTGCACTTATCTTCTGGATTAGACCAAGGCGCACCTTATCCTGTTCTTATCAGAGGTCATTCCCTCCGGAAACCCCGCGCACCCCCGACTTCTACAAGTCAGCTGGACGAAAACTTTGATGCTATCACGCAAGACGGGACAACAACTGCGCGCACTCCTCGGCGGCGCGATTGGGAAACTGAGAGGACTTCGTCACCTCTAGATGAAGATTTTGATCTAATGACGTCCAGTGGCGGAGCGACGACTGAGCGCGGGTCCATGTATAGGAGCAATGCTCGACCACTCCCACCGGACGGGGGTTATAGATACGCGACCGAACGATCGCAAGCCTATAGTCCTGACGGAAGTAGAATTGGTAGCTCCGGACCCGGAATCCAAGGACCTAGTCGTCATGGTACCATAACGCGGTCGACGAGCGCTGCACACGGACGCCACGGCTCAGCTCCACAGTTTGAAGTTGTGAAGAGCCAAGTCGTTGAGGATGGCCCAGAGCGCACAGTCACTGTTTCCCTGTGGAAGGAGCAGGTCGCAAAGCCCATCGGCCCAAACGGCGAGACAATGAGTGTGCATTACTACAGCGCACAAGACCTTCTCCCAAACACAGTATACACCAATGAAACACGAGGAAGAAGGGACGAGTATGCGACACCATCCGAGGTTGGTAGCCCATAACTAATTGAATTATCGACATTTGTGGTTAACATCAAACTATTTAGGTTGGCGATACTCGACCACCTCRGGATAAAGCACCGTCTCCTCGAGATATGACCGCCAGTGAACGGAATTACCGTCATCGAAGTCCTCAATCTCCCGGACCAAGTGTAGCAGGAAACCGAAGTGACGTTTATTATGGCCAATCGCCRCCTCGTATGTCAACTCCTATGAGAGGCCCTGGAGCCGCTCAACCTCCTACACCATCCTACTCTCCTCAACATGCCTCCCCATCGCCCCAAGACAACTCTCCTGCACGACTGGGAGCCCAACATCATGCTGGTCAGGACAACAGTATAAGCACCATCAAATCACTTCCAACCATTGAGATGGAGAAGATTCTTGATTCATGTGAACCATCCCTGGTGCACGTCGCACCAATGCTGGCTTGCCTTGGTATAACGAGAGAGGAGCATTTGCGGGCTATTATTAGGTTATCCGAGGAAACGAGGGATAAAGAAGTCAAGGAGGAGGCGTTAAGGCTGGGGATGACGGTGATGGAGTGGGCGATTTTGTTGGATAGACTTCACTCTTTGTGAAGCGGGCTTATTCATGATACGCTCATGCAGTATGTCTGTACTATACTCATGTCTCTGTCGCGCAATAATGCGGACGGAATGGACCTTGGCATCGGATTCACGTGACAACGCGCCACACTGCTATAAGTTATCGCCGTGGTTGTCAGGGTCTGCTCAAATCAAATCACTAAGGCAGCAACGAATAATTCAAGAGGCTCKGAAGCTCTCAGGATATGCATCGCGATCTGACCTTGCCTGAGCGGCAAGCTCAGCCTAAAACTGTCGGCGATACGACAATGGCAATCCACGAACGTCGAACGGGCATATTCCTCCAGGACGCGTGCTTACTACATCGATTCRTACGGTCAAAGATAAACTCTAATATCGTCGAGCGTCCGGAACGTTTAAGAGCCGTAATGATCGGATTGTCGGCTGCGGTGGCTCGACTGGAGGAAGCGCTGCATACCAGTAACGCGAACCCTGACGTAACCGGTGAACCCACAGGCGGGATCGCTCCTCAAGCCGATGCCGTCAAAGCAGGATCCGATGCTGGGACGGAAGCGCTTGAGGCTGCTTTGGGCCGCATGACAATAACTCAACCACCCACTCAGCCTACAGCCTCAATAAGCCCAACTGTCCCTGTTACGATCATCCACAGTCAAGCATCCCTCGATCTATTGAAAAATCCAGCTGTCAAGTATGTCCACGGGGACATCGACAGGGACGTTTATCTAGAGAAMCTTGTCCGGTGGATTCAAGAAAGCTATGGTCAGATCGCCAAAGGGGAGTCCGAAATTCCGAAGGAAATGTCTCAGGGTGATTTGTACCGTCAGTTTTCTTTCCCGATTTTTTGCCTACAGATGTGGTTAAGAATTTTTTTTTACGATTCTAGTCTGCCCCGAATCTTTGGATGCGATTCAAGGAGCTCTCGGGACAGTTTGTGAGGCTGTTGAYCGAGTTGTGACATCCAGTCGGCAAATTGGCGAAAGCGAGGAGAAAGTAGAAAAATCGAAAAGCTCTGGTCTAGACCCGATTCAGCGTGCATTCGTTGCGATTCGTCCGCCGGGTCACCATTGCGGAGAGGACACGCCCTCGGGATTTTGCTTTGTTAATAATGTTGCGGTAGCAGCTGCTCATGGTGAGTGCCACCTTCTTGGAATTAAACTTGGAGCAGACCGGTTGTTCCTCTAGCGCATCTACAGCACGGTGTTCAACGGATCGTAATTTTTGATATTGATCTTCATCATGGTATGCGGCTTGGACCTCGTCATTGAGTAGTTTATTGTAGCTGACGACGTACGTATATCCAGGGAATGGCACGCAGTCCATCGTTTGGCAGATAAATGAAGAGACTTACCGTCAAACACTCGAGAAAGAGGCCGGTTGTTCTGTTTCAAATGTAGGACCGCAGATATTTTATGGTTCAATCCATGATATCTTATCTTATCCATGTGAAGTCGGTCTATGTCCCAAGTTCTTTGACGTAGGAACACTAATTGACTGTACAGGATGGCAAAGTCGAACTCGTTCAAGCAGCCTCTGTGTCAATTCACAATGCCCACGGACAATACATCGAGAATATACATCTGGAGCCATACTCTTCAGAAGAGCAGTTTTGGGAAGTACTTTACAATCATAAATATCGTCGGTTGCTCAAGAAAGCGGCGGGATTTCTCTCTGATACTGGTGGGCCTGGGGATGATGTGCTCGTTTTCATCAGGTCCGCTCCTTCTTCCTCCCTACTCCTGGAATCTAACTTACAAGGGGGTAGTTTCGGGATGGATGCTTGCGAACACGAGTATGATTCCATGTCTCGTCACGGACGCAAAGTTCCTGTTTCATTCTACCACCAATTTACCCGTGATGCGTGCGCATTTAGTGACAACTTCGCTGGCGGAAGGATCATCAGCATACTTGAGGGAGGCTACAGCGATCGGGCGCTGATCAGCGGGACCATGGCGCATATATCTGGGCTCGTGAGCGCACATAATCATAACATTGATAACAAGGTGGATAGAACTTGGTGGGACGTGGATAACCTGGCAAAGGTCGGTCTAACTCACCTTCATGTCGTGCACGTCACAAATTACATCACTCGACAGGTAGAAAAAGCGACCAAACAGCGTAAAGGTCCTGGGGGTAGGAAATCTCTCCAGAACCAGGATGCAACGGAAAACTGGCTTCAGCGTACCGTGGCTCTCTCGTCTTCTATGGGTACTGGAGCAGCTACGCGTCCCGCAGAGTCTCGAAGGCCCCCGAGTTCGATGACGTTGCGCGATCGGAGTAAGAAGGAGAAGGAAACAACGCCTTCATCTCCCCCTCGCGCGAGCCAGTCTAGAGGAAAAAACGATGGGAAGCAAAAGGCCGGGAACATACCCGAATCTATATCCCTCCCCTCCGGACAAACGAGCGAAAATGACGAGCAGGGTCAGATGAAGAAATTGCCGCGCGTAATTTTACGCCTTAGACCCGAGACATAATGTCGATGGCTTCACATCAGATGGTCATTGATACCCTCATCTTGGAAGATACTCATGACGCATTGAATCACTCGCATATTTATACAATTAACACCGTTCTGCACTACAAACATTGGAGGTTGTACACGTCTATTCCATTACTCATCTGCAACCACAACTACGACCCTCGCCTTGTTCTGCCCCTTCTGGAGAGCCAAGAATGCATCTGCAACTTGGTCAAGTCCCCGGAAAACCTCTTCAGTATATTTCAACGCCCCGCTGGCAAGGTGGGGAATAACAAAGTCTTGGAACTCGTTCTCCCACTTGGGCCCGAGCAATAACACATTAACCCCTGACATCGTGATTGACTTTAGAATTATCTGGACTAGGTTCTGCAATCAAGTAAACACAATGCACGGGATGRGGACGAGGGAGAAATTACTCGGATGGGAGAGAAGCCATTGACGTATCCTAAGAGGGGTTGTCCAGTTATGTTTTCATATATAATGATCCAACATACCTGATGCCATGCCACATTCCTAGCCGCAAGTAAGGATTAAATTTTTTTTTTCGTCTGATAAAATAACGATAGACAACGTACGATGAATCGCGCGCCCATTTTGGCGTTATCAAGCGCGGCTTCCAGAACCTCTCCGCCGACGTTATCCCAATAACTACAATGTGATACATCAGAAGCACGCGAGAAAGACCAAATAATCACGCACATGTCAATGGACCCTTCCTTTTNCAGGACTTCTCTCGTGTCAGTTGTCTTGTAGTTGAATGCAACGTCGGCACCGAGTTCTTTTATGAGCTGGACCTTTTCATCGGAACCAGCCGAGGCAATAATCTTTAGCCCCTCGAGCTTGGCGAGTTGAATAACAAAACTACAGATTTTAAGTCAAAATTGCACGAAAACTGATGGAGTCTAACACAGACGTTCCAACAGCACCTTATGGCCAAAGGGTTAGTTGCCTTCTATTAGCGGCATGGGTAAGACGACTCACTGGCTCCTGATGTTATAAACACTGTTTCTCCCTGACATCAGACTGCGTCAATACTTAACAGGAATAAAGAAGCAAAGATAAATCTCACCTTTTGGGCGCGGGAGTATTCGCGCCATCCTGCAAAGGCAGTCCTGCCTAAAACGGTCATAAAATACGCAGAAACTCCTGTGAACATCGCAGCCTCACCTGGCATACCGGCTACTCCGACGTACACGCTCCATGGCAAATTATGGCTATTCACGATTTTCGTTAAATCGTGGAGGTTAGGATGGACACTGTATTCCACATGTGCTTTGGGCCCATTAGCACCATTCCAGAATTAGGATTCCTCACGTACGCAACGGCCCGTATATATGGTCTCCAGGTTGTACATCTGGGGACTCGGAGCGGACAACAACACCAACGCCGAGACCCGAAATGCTATATGGTCATAGTCAACCTGCGAAGATTTTGTCAGCCGGGAGAGAATAATTACGGTTGGCCAAGCTGGTAATTAGGCTATTTGTTCGTCAGATAGGTTGTTCGAATCAATTTCAGGCGCGGACCTAGCCTCACCTGTCCAAAATACGAATCTTTGAGCATCCTGGGCAACATGTAAAAATCGATACAGAGGACAAGYGTCTTGAGCAAAAAACCACCGTTAAGCGGCGCATTTTCAAGATCRATGACGGAAGACGCCTCATAGACGAGCGTCTTGCCCGGTTCTATAAGGCTATCAGCATAAGAGTTGCATACGACACGGCCGTTAGAGACGGGAGCCATTGAGATTGCTTTTGTCTGGGGAATAATCATCGTATTTATACCTTAAAACCAGATGACAAGTGAGCACTTTATCATCCGAACTACCGGAAGTCTTCCGTGGCGCAAATCTGACTGGCGTAAGTACCTGTTCCGTAATACGTATTGAAACGCCCTGTACACAACGTTGATTATGAGAACGATATTACTTATTGACAAGCCTGTGAAAGGTTTAATCTAATAATGAACTGGAATGSCGCGTTTTCCGCAAGCACTTCAATTCTGTAGTAAGTACCGCAGTTACATTTCTGATAATCGCCACCTAAGATGACCTCAGTTACGACCGGAGGTACAAAAGTTGCTACGATTAATATGTCAACAACTTGAATGATAAACGATAGTAAATCCACACAGCTCTCAAGTTTGAAGAGTAATAATACAATCCCAAGTGCACAAAATAAGAGCGAGGGAAATTGGCATAGAGGAAGCAAATTTAGGATCAATCAACCCATTCAGGCTCGACGAGTGTATTTGCCTGGGGTTGATACTCCTGTCCTTTTCGTTTACATTGAGCCTCCATTCTGAGCTTGACCGATCTGTGGACTTTGACACCAGGAGTGTATTGGGTTGGTATGCGCCGCCCCGCTCCCAAATTGATCCTGCCAAGAGGCCKCAAATTAAGATATACATGTCCTGATGAGATCAGATTTACGTACTTAAGAGTCGACATCCATTGATCATTATCCTTCTGATATCTGACCGAAATCGGCAAGATTTCCAAAATCCACCAAAACCAGTTGATACTGAGCTGATCATATTTCGGCGATAGCGCATCCCTTAGCTCCTCCTCTTCTTCGTTTATAAATGGGATCTGCTGTGCTTTAGATTGTGCAGCATCCTTCTTCGCTTGAGCGTTTCGGAAGAAGTTGAAGATTCCTGCCAAAAACGACGTGTAGGGGGGTGCCTCAATGACTTCTGTTTTGACGCGGTCAAATAGAGCCGGAGGGCGAGGACGAACAGGGTAGATCGTGCTGGGGTCTAGCCCAATCTCGCGCAACGATTCGGTGTTAAAAATGATCCCTGAGTTTGTTTTGAAGCATTCCCTCACCATCCATCGGATAGTAATCCGGGCGAGAGAGTATCGTGTTCCATCTGCAACGGAGCCGCCACCGATGTCTGTTACTAGGCTTTAATMAAAGAGGTACAAGGTAGCAAATAATCACATACCGCAATGACATCCTGCAAACCAAACTTCTTCTACATTAGTCGCTTCGTTGTTCTGACCAGCGTACGCTAATTCAAAGCGGTCCAATGCCCCATCGTCATCAGAAGCCACAGTCAAGATATTTTCCCCGTGGTTTTTGAGATGAGGGCGTTCACCGCGATTTTCCTTCTTCGATCCGAGAAGTGGCGCGTGCGAGTTGGAACCATGCTCATGTTGTCCTTCATGCTGGCTCAAAGCAGCGTCCAACCCAAGGGTTTTCTCTTTGTCGTTTGGCCTGTTCCAGAGGTTCGCTTTGAACTTGACTCGTCGCTCGTCAAGGGATACGGCATGTCGGAAAGTACGGATAATCGTATTTGATGTGGTGAAAGGGAGGCGTTTGGGAATGATCCCGACGGAAGCAACAGTATCCCTAAGTAATCCAGGTGAGCCGATATTGGAACAAAGCAAGTGGTACATACCATACGCCAAGGAAGTGAATGGGAACGTCCACTGAGAATGCCTTTTTGAACCCGTTCGATTGATCCCACCCAACTGAATCCGTCCTTGTATACATTTTGTACGCGAACGGTACTTGCTGGAGGTTGTCCGCCGGTAACAGCCCGATTTTGTGGATCATTCCTGCAAGGCTGGACGAAATGTCAGACGATCAGACTAAGAACCGAATAAGAAGGGCCTACCTTCGTGCCGTATATGCTCCTCGAGAGAATCCTATCGAGATTGTCAATATAAATATAATATCTCGTCACCGATAAGAGGACGAACCGAAGATACATATCCTGTCTCCAGTAATATCTGCCGCAAGAACGTTGATAAGCTTCTAGCCCATCTCGGTTTATAGAAACAGAAAGTACGCACAGTTCTGCATCAAAAACTCGTAGCCGCCTGCAAATTTGATCAGAATAAGATTTACTCCGGAATTGACAATACCTGCCCATTACGTGTGCATCAAGATTCCATGCGAGCATTTCGTCCAAAATCTTGAATCCGCATCAAAATAAGTAAGATATGTAAATTTTAAAGAAGCGAAAGGCCCACTTTGGATATTTTGGACATGAAAGGCGTGGCTATAGCAGGTGAAGTGTACGTCCCAATACCAGCCTACAAAAGTGTCATGGATCAGCATATCTCAGTATAAAAAGAAAGAAACCCGACCTGATAATAAACCATCTGCTTCGTCTTATCATCCTTCTTCAACATCGACACCAGCTGCACAACGTTCGAATTATCAGAATCAAACTGGTCTCCCGTCCCATCGAAACACAGAACTAGCAACTTCCCCGGAATTGGCTCATCAGGAATATAAGGAGGGAGGGGGGAAGAACTTGTGGTGGCCTGTCGTTCGGTATTGGTATCATTGTCCGGGAAGCGAGTAGTATCGGGAAATACCTTGATATCAGCCACAGTTGAGGTTGTAGACAACGTGGAAGGCTGCTGCCAGTGTACGTGCGTCATCGTCGAGTCCTACAAGTCCGTCGCAACTGGTGGCTAGGCTTAAGGACTGTAGCAGCACGCGGGGGCCTGGAGGTAGGTAGACCGCAGACGGGCATCTTGTGCGGAGATATTTATCATTACGCGAACTAAACATTCTCAGCGTCAGTCGGACGGTCAATTGATGATGGGTCACACGGCATGCACTTGTACTTACCTGGTTGAGTGCGGAATGCATCATGTCAAGTAGACTATAAGTGGCTGGAATGACATGATCGGGATGTCCGGTAATAGCCGGGCCTCCACACATGTCCATACGGGACCCCGCCAGATGCCTCCTCCCTGTGCGCATTTGACAAATTTGGCGAACTTGAAAATAGCTGAGGAAAAACGGGAAAAAATTGAGGTTTTTGGCCGGCAGGCGATCCTGATATGTAGTGGGGGTGCGGATAAACATGTGTCTGGGACCGCTCCTGAAAGGCCCTAGTCTCCGTTCAAACATCGTCCCCACGTCGGAGTCTTAATTGCTCTAGACTTTGGGAAGGTCTTCTGTAGTCTCGTTCCCAGCGTGCTATAGAGTCCAGCGTGTGATTCGGAGTAAGCCGTTCGGAGTTTTAAGTTTGAGCTACGATCAGAGCAATTAAGACTCCGACTTTGGAGTCCGCTCGACGTGTTTCGGAGAACAGCTGGGCACGAGACTAGGTCTTCTGAAATCCTTGTCAAATCAAAACAGATGGGWTCCCGATGGGTCCCATAGCAAAGTCCTGAGACGGATTTCCGGCTATCACGGTCAAGCGGATGCAAACAAAGAAATTGGGCGACAATTCCACTCACAGTGTGTTGAATGAAGCTCCTGCTAGTCTGCTACTAAGCCTGACTCCGGATCCGACGACCAGGCAATTGAATGTGCCAGAACTTAGAAGCACAGGTATAGTAAGCGATYCAACATGCTGGTAATGCGGCACTTTAC
>JNHV02000779.1:0-10716 GCA_001691785.3 Amanita brunnescens Koide BX004
GCCCATGTGTAACCGGCTACTAGACTAGCCTATACCCAAGTTGTTCGGCGCCTCATGATTGATCTATCATCAATGCGCTTCCATCATACCTGACATCGGGTGTACCGTGTAATGTATTACTAACTCTGATCTCTCCAATAAAGACTGGGCTGATTAGTGGTAGGCGGCATTGGTGGGTAGATAGAGACTGTACCTTTAATAGTGATGCCAGCGTGTGAATTGTGACCAGTAAACGTGACATGGCCATCAACGCATCTTGTTCTTTTACTTCCACTATGATCAACACGTATGTCAATATCAAGGATACTACGATGAATGAGATCCATGGCAACTATGTATGACACGTTATTCTGTACCGATCATGCAGCCACACTGAACATTGATTTTCCTATATCTAGACACAGAATATCTACAGTATGTGATTATTTGTACCATATCATGTACCCCTTTGGTTGACCATTGACATAACCTGTCTAGATAATATGGAAGAGGTGGTTCCTGGTGTGTCACAGTATATCCTGATTCTTCATTATGCTGAACTCTTCTCATAGACAAACTCAAAAAGTGGTTGAATGCTCCTGATCCATCAACAAACCATAACAATGCCAGAAACAAGCACCATAAGGACACTGGTCAGTGGCTAATTGATGATCAGAGGTATATTATGTGGAAGCAACAACCCAATTCCTTCATGTGGATCAATGGCATTTGTGAGTGTTATCCAATACTCAGTATTCCTGATGAGTGAATATTTGTGTGATTGGTAGCTGGTTGTGGAAAAACACTCATCTGGTCAGTAACCTTCCCCTGCTTAGTTCTAACTATTCAAGGTCAGAACAGCTCTACCATCATTGAAAATATCAAAGCCACAATTCAAACACAGTCTGAAATTGGTTTGGCTTACTTCTATTTTGACACCAATGATATGTCAAAGCAGTCGTCCAGAAGTCTTCTTTCATCTCTAGTTTTGACTCTGACAGCAAAGTCCAAAAACTATGGGCTTTATGAAAAGCATGACCAGCTATACAGTCCAACAGGGGATGAACTACTTGGTCTGCTAATGAAGCTTCTACAATGCTTCAAGCAAACCTATGTTGTTATTGATGCTCTGGATGAATGTGGTGATTATCACCAAGTGTTTGATGTAGTCACTAAGACCATTCATGGATGGCAATTGTCATGCCTTCACCTTTTGGTGAGCAGCAGGAGAGAGCAAAATATAGTTGAGATTATGGAACAATCTGGCACTCCAACAGAAATATGCCTTTCAACAGAGCTGGTTAGCAGTGATATCATATCCTATATCCATTCTGCATTTGGGAAAGATCATAGGTTGAAGAGGTTGAATCTGACATTACAAGAGCATATCAAGGAGGCACTCATTAATGGTGCAAATGGAATGTATGTATTTCCCCATATCATCACTTGAAGGAGTTGGAACATCTTAGCAGGTTCCGCTGGGTTGGATGCCAAATTGCTGAACTAAAGTATTGTCCCAACCCACAGATGCTTATGGATACATTGAAATGTCTTCCAAATGATCTAGAGGCCATCTATGATCAAATACTTGATAGGATTAATGGAAAAGAGATGGCATCTGCAAAAATTATTTTACAGTGGCTTCTTCTTGGAATGAGGCCTCTGACAGTAGAAGAGCTCTCAATTGCTGTGACATTTGATGCTGCCAGTGGCAAATTTAATTCTAACTTGAAATTGGTTCACCCAGATGTTGCAATTCAAGTATGCTCCAGCTTAGTGATGAAGGCAGATGATAATACAGTTCAATTAGCACATGCATCTGTGAAGGAATACTTCCTCTCTAAACCAAGATTTAAAAGAGGGGATGAAATTACACTTTCTGACACAAGAACAGGYCATGCCTTAATTACACACTGTTGCTTGAGATATACTCTCAATTGGTTGTGGCATGATGGCATTGGATATTTAGACATGTCACTTCTGGACTACTCAACTCAGTTTTGGGTTCATCACTACAAGCATAGTAACATAAATCCAACATTACAAGACATTGTCATGACATTCTTTCAGGCTGAAACTCCAGATTTTATGAGATGGGTAGCACATTATCAAGAATGGAACATTTGTAAGCCACAGCTACCAATCCATTTTGCTGCAAGTCATGGCCTTGAGGAAGTTACAAAAAAGTTGTTGATACACAATGTGTGGTTTATGGAATACAATAGAACACTCTCACTTGCAGCCATAAATGGACATAATGATATTGTCAACCTGTTGCTGAAAGCAGGAGCAGATTTGAATGCTGAGGGTGGATTTTATGGCAATGCACTACAAGCTGCATTGCATACATATCATTTTGAAATGGTCAAGTTTCTTGTGGATGAGGGAACAGATGTGAATGCACAAGGTGGATTTTATGGTAATGCATTGCAAGCTGCATCAAGTACTGGCAATGCAGAAATTGTCACCCTTCTGTTGGAAAAAGGAGCAAATGTGAATGCACAGGGTGGACAATTTGGTAATGCATTGCAGGCTGGATCATATGGGGGCCATATAGAAATTGTCAGCCTTTTGTTGAACAAAGGAGCAAATGTGAATACACAGGGTGGACTTCTTGGCAATGCATTGCAAGCTGCATCAAGCAGAGGCCATTATGAGATTGCAAAAATTCTCTTAGACAATGGAGCAGATGTGAATGCAGAGGGTGGAAAATATGGTAATCCATTGCAAGCTGCATCATATGGGGGCCATACAGAGATTGTCAGTCTTCTGTTGGACACAGGAGCAAATGTAAATGCAGAGGGTGGAGAATATGGTCATGCATTGCAGGCTACATCATATAGGGGCCATACAGAAATTATCAGCCTTCTGTTTGACAAAGGAGCAAATGTGAATGCACAGGGTGGCAAATATGGTAATGCATTGTGGGCTGCATTGCTTAAAGGCCATGCAAAAATTGTTGCCCTTCTATTGGACAAAGGAGCAGATGTGAATGCACAAGGTGGAGAATATGGTAATGCATTGCAGGCTGCATCATATGAGGGTAATACAGAAATTGTCAGTCTTCTGTTGGACAAAGGAGCAAATGTGAATGCACAGGGTGGATATTATGGCAATGCATTGCAGGCTGCATCAGTTCTAGGCAACACAGAAGTTGTCACCCTTCTTTTGGACAAAGGAGCATATGTGAATGCACAAGGTGGACATTATGGTAATGCATTGCAGGCTGCATCACTGATGGGCCATAAAGAACTTGTGACTCTTCTGCTAGACAAAGGAGCATATGTGAATGCACAGGGTGGACATTTTGGCACTGCATTGCAGGCTGCATCATATTGTGGCCATTCTGTAGTCATGATGTTCCTCTTGGAAAAAGGAGCAAATGTGAATGCAATGGGTGGAAAATATGGCAGTGCATTGAAGGCTGCCAGAGGGAAATATGCTACTGGCATCCTTGTGGATTGGGGTGCAGTTGATGACCAAGATGAAGTTRTGAATTACACCAGTTCAGTTCCCATTGGTTGGGATAAATGGTTCAATCAATAAGCCAGAATGACTGCAATAGTATTGTTAATGCTTTTCAATTGATAGCTTTTCCAAAACAGTATGCATGCCTTTCAAAATGTATACTTTGCATAATTACATCCAAGTCAACTATCTCACCATTTTCTGGTTGGTCATTGACTCCTTGTAAGGCCATCACATCAGAAATTAACTGATACATTGACAATGGTAAGTACTGAAGCACATATGCCTGCTCGAATGTATATATGCACGTAAACAACAAAGAAACACGAAAAACTATAAGCGAACAGTAGAGGTGGGGTTAACACGAAAAAAACAAACTAGCACTAAAGGGGTCCTTGATACTTTTTCTTTACTTCTTCGCATCGACATGCTCATCGTTATGCTTTCTTGCTCACCGTCAGGGTCCTCACGCTCTCCTCCAAGATCTCAGTACATAGACACTTCCTCTCAGCCGCCTTCTTGCTTTCCTCGTGCGCACTGTTGCCGACGCTCATAGACGCCATGCCTGCAGTCAAGCTAGATATGGAACCGGATGCCGACGGTTCAACGTCGACAACTCTGACAACGGCTGTACCCTCGAGGACCTTCCGGACCTTGTCAACGTCCCAATTCTTGGCCCCGGTTACTGACGAAGACGTAGATGGGGTGGTGTGGCCGCTGAACGCGTCCCAGAATGCGCCTCCCAGCCTCTTGAATAGAGTTTGTCCAGCCAGCACAGCAAGCGCGGCGTTCTGTTCGCGTTCGCGATCCTTCTCTTTCTCCCTGAACCGTTCGACCTCACGCTCGGATGTGCCCTTGAGAGTGAGGTTGGGTGAGCCGGGAGGTGTTGGCAGTCCACTATATGATGAGTACGAGCTGGATCCCAATGTTGCATGCTTTCCTGACAAGAGCGCGGAAAGTGTCGAATGTGAAGGACCCGGGGTTGAAGGAGGAGTAGGGTAGGATGAGAAGTGATGGGGACGAAGCTTCGAGGCAAGACCCGTAAGCGGCGGTGCAGAAGGTTGACGCTGATTCTGGGCATTCTGGCTTCTCTGGAGATGCTGCTGCGCCGCCATTTTCCCCCACAGATGCATGCGGTAACTGCAAAGAACAAGCGTGTCAATGTCTGCAGAGATGAAAGGAAAGATATGGTACATACGCATCTAATGTCTTCATCGTCAGCGGATTGGTGTCCGTCCATCCTTCGAATCCGCCTGACGAAGCACCGAAGGTCGACATGTTGACGTTCCTGCTCGCAACGGCGCCATTGAGCGCAGGATTCATATTCTCCTGCAAGGCACGCGTAACGCTCTTCTCGCCCCTGCTAACGCTCTCGTTGAGACCGCCCGACCCCAAAGCATGAGATAAATCAGGAATGAGAACTGTATGCACGGGCGTAATGCCTCCTCCCATACCCATTAGCGACGAGCGGGTAGTTCCGCCCCAGAAGGCGGCAGAGCCCAACCTCGGTGAGGTTGGAAGGTCCTTCTGCGTATTCGGTGTAAGTAAGCCAAGGGAAGATGAGGACGATTGTGGCGAGGAGGACGGGGTTGGCAGCGAGAGTGACGCATTGGCGTTGGCCGCGCTCGAATGCGGGGTAAGGGTGGGGTCGATAACGCCGGACGCACCGGTAGACACCGGTGAGAAGGAATCCTCGGGGCTCCCCGAGACTGATCCGAAACTGGCCCGGGAAGATGACAAGGGTCCCGAAACGGAACCCGGGGTAGACACAGCCAACGGCGCAGGGGGTGGAAGCTTCAGACTAGCCAGAGACTCTGTTCCACGACCTTCTAGAAGAATCTTCTTCAACGCGGCAATCTCCTGACGTAATGCCAGATTCTCCGATTGAGTTGACCCAAGCTCGCTGCGGACGACATCAAGGAGTCGATCCCTTTCAGCTATATCCCCTTCGAGCGTCGTGATGTATTCTGCCGAGAACATGAGAAAGTGCGCGTCAGCACGGCAAGTCGGACATAACGGGGCGGGAAAGACGAAACCGTACCTTTTCGCCTGACGCGGAAATTACGCGCAGAGATCTTATTCCTCAGTTGACGTTTCTCTTTGCTGGACATTTTGGCGAGCACCTCCGGTGACGGGCGCCAGTCGATGGCGAGGTCGTCGTTGTTGCTGGCCGATGATGATTTGCTAGTAAGGAAAAACTCGTCTGCATCAGCGTTGCTTGAAACCTCGGAAGAAGCACGAGTCTTGGCCCTCTTCAGCGCGGCCGCATTAGCAGCGATGCTCGCCGCGGACTGCCCGGAAGTAGTGGACAAAAGACTAGAATTTTCTTTATCTCGGCTGCTGTGGGCAGAAGGGGATGATACACTCTTCTTCACAATCCCACCGCTTTGAACGGTCCCCTTTCTTAACTTGCCGTGTCCCCCGACCTTTGAGGGTGTTATCGTGAGCGTGAGACGTTCCCTTTGTTCATCTGGCTTCATCGTCTGTGTCTGCGGGGCGGACTGTGCATCCTGAGATGACTCGTCTTCCTCCTCGACGGTTTCCAACTCGGTGGCAGGAACAGACGGTGCGGGAATGCCAACCAGAGCCGGATCGATACCGAAGTAGCTGGCAAGATCTGAGGATGAAGCATTATCTAAGTTCATGATTGAATCCATGTTGAAACCCATGGAGAGGTCCATCGGCATGTGCATGCCGGGGTAATTCATAGCGATCGAGCTCATCCCTGGCAAAGACATAAAGTCATACGCAGCAGGGTCCTTGAGCGACCCGTCGTCTAAGAAAGCGAACCCAGAGCCATTGGGAGAAGCCGAGGCGAGGCCAAAGTCAGGAAATGCTGCGGGCGGCAGGTCCTGGGGCGGAGTAGTCAGTAAGCTGTGGTAAGGCGACTGTGGGGGCGACGAGTCATTGTCTGAGGGCGGGGAAGCCGATGCGCTTGAGTTGGCGGGCGCGAAAAGGTCTGTGTTGATGAAATCGGCGAAATCTGCAGCGAGGTGCGGTGGTTGAGTGTTGTCGACAAGCATTGCTCAGCCAAATCCATAAGCCGCCCTCTTCTCCCCCATTGCTGATGTAATATTTTCCCAGCACGTGACATCCACCTTTTCGCGTTTGCCCAGAAAAGGGGCCCTGCAATGCCTCGAAAGCGGCGGGTTGCATGCGCGCTGGCTGGCCTGTGTTGTCTCGCCGTTTTCTTCATTCATTCGCCTCAGAAACACATCTACTTATCAAATGGCTTATTACAAGTCAACCCAAAGGCCACTCATCCCATCTACGAGCTAATTCAAAATAATAAGGCTGTATGGGCAAACCGCCTCGCCCATGCCAGTCAAACACTTCCCCAGGCGATAGCCGGATACAAGCGACGATACGGTCGCCCACCGCCCAAGGGTTTCGATGTATGGTTCCACTGGGCCAAGTCTCACGGCGTTCAACTTTTAGATGATTACGACTCTATCGTCCAGGGCTTGGAGCCTTTCTGGGGTGTATCTCCTTCAGACTTTAGAAATACACAAGTAAAACAAGAGCGTACCACTGACACATTCACCATTGCGAAAAATGCATCACACAATCCAATCTACCTCGCCCGCACCTCCTTTTCGGATCCAGAAACCTGGCAGAAACGAGCTCTGCTTCGCGGTCTAGACGAGATTCTCGACTTGCTCGAACCCATTGATGAGTATTTACCCAACTTTAGACTCATTTTCTCCCCACACGATAACCCGAATCTCCTCACGAATTATGAAATTCGACAAGCATATATAGACGCTGCCCGCAATGGATCTTGTCAGCTAAGCTCCTATTCCATCATTTAAAACCGTCTAACGACTTACCAGATGTCAACCTCTCCGCCTTCCCACCCCCTTCTTCAATCGGCTACCGCGCAGCATGCGCACCAGGTTCACCAGCGCGGCCATACGATTCACTTGACATCCCCATCGACCACTCCGTCCGGCCCCCTCCACGCGCACACCCAAAGACCTTTATCCACTCACACCTCCCCGCCATGGACCCATGCAACCACCCCCACCTCTTCCACCACCACGGCCAGTACGTTGCGCACGACATTGCTCCCTTCCCCTTCCAACCCAACCTCGCCCTCCAATTCGCCTACTGCAGCACTCCAATATTCCACGACATCGTCCCCCCAAGCTTCATCTCCTGGGTCGAAGACTCGCTCCCGCGCCAAAACGACCTCCCATGGGACGAAAAGATCGACGAACGTGTCATGTGGCGCGGGAGCAACACCGGCATGAACTTTGGCGAGACCACCCGCTGGAGATGGAGCCAACGCCCCCGTCTGGTGAACGTCACGAACCACCTAGAGGGATCCGAAACCGTATTACTCCCCACCTCCCGCGATCCAGTCAAACGCCGCAAAATGCCCATCGGCACMGGCACCCCCATCAAACGCTCCCTCCTCAACCCAGCCATGACCGACATCGCGTTCACCGGCTACCCCATCGGATGCGAACCCGATTATTGCCGCTACCTCTCCACCCAATTTCCGTTTCTCCCTAAACACGATGCCGGCGGCCTCGACGCGGGGAGACACAAGTATTTCGTCGACGTGGACGGCCACGGCTGGTCGTCCAGGTTCAAGCGGCTCATCACGAGCAACGCGCTCGTGTTCAAAGCAACGGCGTACCCGGAGTGGTGGCTGGATCGGATTCAGCCCTGGGTGCATTACGTGCCTGTCCAGGTGGATTATAGCGATCTTTACGACGCGTTGGTCTTCTTCAGGGGTGGGTTTGATACGGGTGCAGACGGATTGAACGGGAATACGGGCCTGGCTGGTAATGATTCGGAGACGCGCGGGATTGGGGGGAGAGTCAAGGCTATCCCTGGCCGGGACGGCGAAGACGAGCTGGCGAGGGAAATTGCAAGTGCGGGGCGTGAATGGAGCAAGACGTTTTGGAGGAAAGAGGATATGACGGCGTACTTTTGGAGATTAATTTTGGAGATTGCGAGGTTGAGTGGAGAGAGAGATGGACGGGATGATTTGGATATGTGGTAGAGAAGCATTCAGTTCAGTATTTGTCCTGTGCAAGCAATGTCAACTCCGGTCTTTATTCTTACCATTCATACTTGCATAATATCCAGGAACTGTCGAGGACTGGCCCACGGTCCGAGGTAGACTCACTATGCTAGTACTAGTAAGGCTAGAACAGTTAGAACTTGTAGTTGTCACGATATCACGCGTAGTCACACATATCAGTGACCGAGACTCGGCTTGAGTTCCAAATGATTCCAAATAAGACTAGACTGCTACTATTACCAAGAGTCCGTACTAGTACGCCACCATCGTCAGTCTGAGTCATGCTCTGYTCGCTCCATCGTTCTCTTCACCATTGACAATAATCATCACCGGGCGCCCAGATGTGGGAGTTTTCTCACACCAAATTCCGCGATGCAAGTACTGGACAAAATCGATATCATTGAACTTTGAAGGCAACATCCTTATCCTGATAAGACTCATGAGACGCGCCGCGTCGAGTTTCCAGGCCAATTCATAGCGCAACGTGAAAATCGCAGCGTGTGGGATCCATTCGTAGTCCTGCACAGCCGAGCATTGAAACGACGTGTGAGGGTTAGTGGGCAGGTTGTGGGATATCGTAGGGTCAGGCACGGACATGGGAGCGACGACGGGATTTGGATGGCACATACTATAATCAACGCACTTAACCAAAGGACGTCCTAGATCCTGCACTTAAGTATCCACGCGCACGCGGCCATGAAGTCCTTCCATATGCTATGCAAACCTATCAATTTTTGTACGTTATTGCAATTACAGCCTATTCCAAAAACAGGAGCGACGAAAAACACGTTTTYGCTTAGGTAGCCGAATCTACCCTGCAAATGATTGGGTTCCCATCCCTCCTTACGTCTCCTGAACTTATCAATTGAAAAGACAAAGGCCTCGTACCTGCTCATTGACAGCTTATACCGAGTCGGACAAGCGCTTCTCTATAAACCTCTCCTCTCAATCTTCCCAGAGGGTAGAATGGCTGCACAAAGCCCAATTGTTGCATCCAATCTTAGTTCCAGGGCCAACAAGAGCAAGCTGGGCGCGGACCGCGACGATGACTCGCTGTTGGCCAGCCTTGGGTACAAGCAAGGTCTGCCCTCCTCTCTTTCACCAGCCCAGAGCGCGCATGACCGACGACGACGCTCGCAGAGTTCAAACGCAACTTTACGCCATGGGAAGTCTTTGGTGTTGGATTCACCCTCGTTGGCTTAGTGCAGTCCATATCGTACGTTTCGCACTGTGCCAGTCCCACAACCGAAAAAGTTTACGAATACAAATACACAAAGCTCTACTCTCGTATATTCAATACCATATGGAGGCCCATCGGCCATGGTCTGGGGAGTACGTGGAAACGAAGTCATTACCTTCTTGCTGACAAGGTCTGATAGTGGACGACGTGTGGCCTGTTCCTTACGTGCATTGCCCTCTCATTGGCGGAGCTAGGCTCTGCGGCGCCCACTTCGGGAGGATTGTACTTTTGGACGTTCATGTTTTCGTCCCCGAAATGGAGACATTTCTTATCATGGATAGTCGCTTGTAAGTTTTTCCAACATCTGAAACGCGAATCGGTGCACAGGTTTGACCCCGGTCCGTAGATTGCAATACGATCGAAATGATCGCGGGTCTAGCTTCGATTGATTGGGGATGTGCGGTGCAAATTATGGCCGCTGCTAGCATTGGCTCCGGGTTGAAATTCCAAGCAACCAATGCGCAAACGTTGTAGGTGTCTTTCCCGTTGTTTCTGACCCATGCATGCATTGACCTCGCTGCTTGTGCTACAGCGGTGTATATTGTGCCATCCTGCTACTGCATGCTTTAATTTGCACTCTAAGTCCCGCCGTCATTGCACGATTGCAGTGGCCATACATGGCTCTCAACATTCTGTAGCGTATCCATTTCACTTATTCGTCCCCCCAAGCCTAATCCAATTCATAGGCTAGTATTTGCTATTATAATCGCCGTTCCTGCCGCTACACCATCGGAATTCCGGAATAGTGCAAAATACGTATTTGGCAATTTTACCAATTGTGCGTAACAACGTCTAGCCTCTTCTTGTCAATGAAACTCATCGATAAACGTTTAAACAGTAACAAGCTGGCCAAACGGTTTTGCGTTCATTCTCAGTTTCATAACGCCTCTTTGGACCGTCGGAAGTCAGAAACGAGTGACAATGCTCACCTGACAATGAAGCCCGGCGCCCACACATATGCGCCCAAAGATGCCGTCCTCCGGCCTGGTGTCGA
>JNHV02000780.1:0-10753 GCA_001691785.3 Amanita brunnescens Koide BX004
AGAGTCGTTTGGGTATTTCCAGGTGTGCATGCTTGAAGCACGACTTACAAGGCCCCCCGGAGCATCATAAATGCTGTTGAATGTGTTTTAAATGTGAATCAGAACCCCAAATTTAAATTCTGGTGCATGTCTGCTTGACAAGTGCCGTAGGAGTCGAGATCTTGACATGTGACAAMGTGATTGCGGGACTCGCCTGATGGCCCTTCTGCCACCGCTCATCACCGTATTGGATGTCCGTTTTTGCCAGCGCCGCCACTAGGCGTCTAGTTCCAAGCTGGCCACAGCAAATTTTATACGTGGATCGTGGTATTGTTGTCCTAAACAAACCGAGTGGCTTGATATGCCAGACAGAACAGAATGATAGAGGTTCCGTCACGCAGGTGCGTGAACAATAGAGTCCGTTTCCCTTTCTGACCGCTTCGCATATGTGGACATAGTTCAATGAGTGCCTAAACAGTGAGCGCTTGCGGTTGATTGATCCATTTCCCGTTTAACCTCCGTATCTTAGCTATCCAAAACAGGTTGTCGCTTAAGTCAACTCCTTACCCTGTTCACCGRCTAGACAAGGTTAATCCATATTTCATTGCGCTCATCAAGGAACTAACRCTGTTTTCAAGGGGACGACCGGAGCACTACTGCTTGCCACCACATTGCAGTCAGCCCAAAACCTATCTCAACAGTTCCAACAAGGGACGGTCGAGAAGATCTATCTCGCATTGGTCCGAGGAGGGGACAAATCTTTTCCGGTGAAATCTGGGGTTATCAAAGCTACTTTACAATATCACGATGGACGCGTTTCTCTTGAAAGTTCTAGACGGGGAAAGCTTTCACTGACAAAATGGGAGGTTGTAGCTTCCTCTGTAAGCCACACACCCTTTTGAAGCGAGAACTGTTCTGACAGCAGCCCAGCCTATCGCACCTCTATCACTCCTTCGGCTTCGGCTTTTGACAGGACATAAACATCAGCTGAGGGTTCACATGTCCCAATGCCTCAAGGGTATGATCCCCTTTGTGCCGCATATAACCTGCATCTGATCGTGTGCCAGCCCCCATTCTTGGGGACGATCTCTACTCCAACACGGAACCATCGAAGGATATWATCGCCTCGACCCCGATTCCCGCAAACCGCATGTATCTCCATGCACATGAGATATCATTCTTTGTACATTTTTGCACTTGGTGAGAGGGGTTGYTCGCTAACCTTGATAACAGAAATATAGAGCTGCTGGACCCCACAAGCGCTTCCGGCTAGGGGTGTGTGCGCCTTTACCGCATGACTTCCTCAAGATATGCGCTGATACAGAAATCAACGTGGATTCTTTATGTGTACAAGGGGGTCTATTCGTGGACGGCGAGCCCGTCGAAAACGGTAAGATCACAGGAGTGGAAGGTTATTGGTACAAAAATSTCAAATTTGACGAAAATTAAATATGTCGTAAGTAATACATAATGAACGACTGTGCTATGCTTTATAAGGATAGACGAAGTCTGTTGAGTTGCAAAGACGTTGCTATTGATTTGTCATGAAAAATGCAGTTGTTTTCGGAGGTTTCACGAGGCCGTTCACCGGACCGTACTTGAAGCTTGGCTTTGATGCTGATTGTTGTTTTTCGCAACCGAGCTTCCGAGCGCCTGGCCGATACCCACAGCAATGGCTCCTATTGCTTGTGCGGCCCCGGAAGCCAGGACCGCTCCACCAGCGCCAGCGGTGATGGCAGGTATTGCGGGTAACGTTCCAACCGTGATTAGGATCGCGCTGATGAGGCTCATGGCCTTGGGGTGCTCGCTCGTTAGGAAATCGAGCGCGGTACACGCATTCAGGAGCCAGACGGGTGCGTTGGTCACTACTGATACTGTAATCAGGCGATGTGAGCCTCGGAATACGAAGAGAGAGGTTGAGCTTTACCTTCGTTCCCTTCGCTTGCCTGTTTTGAGTGTGACGACTGTGATGCCACAACGACCGAATCTGATTTGGTCTTATGCGGGGAAGGCCGTTGGGGTGGCTCATCCAGGTCGTCTTTACTCTTCTTGGGCCAGAAGAAGTCAGTGTTCGACCGTTGTGGGCGCTTGGGGCTCGCTGTGGGCGACGGGCAGTCGTCCATGGAACTCCTGCGCGGAGTCCCAAATATCGAGCGCGTAGGCCTGGGAGGAGTTGACGGGGGGCTCCCGGAACCGCTCTTCTGGTCGTCTTTCTTTCTCATGAACCAGAGACCGAGGCCTTTGCCATGGACTTTAATCGTTTCTGTGGCAGTCGGATCAATGCCCCCTAGCSTTCATGGTAAGCGACTGCTATGACAAAGAGGAACGAAAATGAACATACAGCCCATGTTGATCATAGCGATCTTGAATTTCTTCCAGGTCCAACGGTACGATCCACCGTTGACCCTGGCGATGACAGCTTTCACTTCGTCGAAGCTACACATCCCGTCAGTAAAGCTCTCGTGCTCGGAATTAGTGTCTTACCGTTTTTTCGCCTTGTTCCCCATGAAGTGCTGAGCGACTCTGTGCCAGCACTCCTCCGGTATGTGTCTTTCAACGCAACCGGCTTTGATCTTTTCCAGCCACTCTTCGACTGGAGGATCCTTCTTGGCATTGCCCTTGAAAATCGGGCCATCTTTCCATTGTTCGAGGACAGGCTCAAGGTCGAAAGGTTTGATTTTGAAAGCTTCGAGTACGTTCATGTCGAGTACAAAGAATGAGATGTGCTGTCGTAGGCGAAGGGAGGTGAGTTAAATTGTTAGCTGAAAATAATCATGGTGGCCGAAATTTGGGGGGTATATATAGAAGTATTGACAAGCCTCATTGTCTGCATGCATTCTTGGAAGGAGGCTTTGATGCCGGACACAAACGGCAGCTGACCGTGGTCAACATCCGCAAATCCCCTCTGGATAGAATTAGCCGTTGGATTCAATCGAAATGAAAAACACGCCGCAAACGGCAGGCTCCATCGTCCCTTGGACTTTGAGCGGTCAATCACTCCTTCCCACTCTATCAAGCTCAATTGYAACTTTATGGCATTGTTGTGCGCCCTACGTACAAAGTTATCGTCGGGCAAGAAATTCGAGAAGAGCCAGGTCAAGGGAACCTTTGTGTACATTCCATGAGGCTGCTGAGATGACTAAGCGATCCAGCTCCGCAGGATGCGAACTATCTCACCAATGGAAAAAAAATGATGCAAGCGTCTGGCGGCGAAACCTCGTTATCATTGGAATGAAACATTGGCGAGGGGGGCTAACACAGCCATCAGGGATCATCGCTGACTTTCACTGGCTCTGAATGTCGGGCGAATTTGACACGTGTTGGCTGATGGCATGAGTGGTGATGAACATGCTTGGAGATGCAGTGTGGCTGACAGGGGTGATTATGTTTGGTGCTAAGGCCTGGGATATGTGGCATGGACAAAGCAGTGACTTGCGGGAGTCGGTTAGCCTGGTCTCCTTCCTAAGCACATTCTGTGATGTGGCGCCAACATACTGGGAAAGCCCGTTTATGGGGATCATGACATTATTTAACAGCAATTACTTACGATGACGTTGCAAGTAAGGTGAATCGCTTAGCGATTCATGTAGAAGGGAACTGTAAAAAGATCGAGGATCAGAAAAGCAATCGGTCAGGGTTATGCTCTGTGGTCGCCATTATCAAGAGAACGCTGCAGCATATCCATGAAGGATGAAGAACACGATTCAGCGTACGAGAACTTTCAAATTACTTACACGGTTATAACGTTATAACGTTATGATGAATGAGAAAGTTAAGCATGCGTTGAGCTACGAGGCAAACATTGGGTAATGCCGGAATAGTTATCTGCAGGCGTAGTTTCATTTCACAAACTAGGGAGCAGCTTGGGGTTTGAGTTGACAGAATTCCTGTGAAGGATACTCACGCTATGGGGTCGCTGGGGTGCGGGGTAAGTGGTGGAGTCCCCCGTTCGCCGTCGCGATGCGCACCTTGGGCGTAGCGTCGATTGTTAGAGATTCGGCGGCAACCTGGAGAAGAATTTACGTTGAATTCGCGTAAACACCGTACGAAGAGCCGAGAGCACCGCATTCGGCAGTCGCGACACTTTCAACTTTGGTCACAAACTTACTCGCAGACTTCGACAAGCCGTCTGCGCAACTCTTCTCGAGGACTCTTGCCCCATTGTTTTATGCTCAGTAGCCGACTCCAAGATATCTCAGAGGAATCGCACTATCTACAATCAACCGGAGCCCCCGAACAGACAGACGAACGCCAAGATGGATCACAATCAAGCTACAGTCTCCTCGGTATCCCTGCAGAGACACTCACAGGGATTACCGCGTACCTGGATCCCCCTTCCCTTTTCTCTCTTGCCAAAGTCAACACTGCTTTATTCCACCACGTAAAAGACGACAATACATGGCGATGGGCCTTTGCCTCCTGCTATTTAGGGCTATGCCCTGGCCGCAACACCATTTTGCTCAGGCGTTCCGAGCTTTCCTGGCGGAACGAGTTTATTGCCCGCTTCAGGCTTGAACGGTATGTATTGTCCTTATCAGGGGTGATGGTTTCATTGACTGGTGATTAATTTCTTATCAGAAAATGGGAAAACTCGCGGAGCACTTCTATTTCTCATGTACCGGTCCCCTCGGTCATATCATCCATACATCTGATGTCATACCAACTTGTTTTGTCCTCCTGCCTCAAGTACGGTATCGTCGCTCGTTCGCTTCCTCTTACCGGGAAGGTCTACAGCGGCTATCTGAGCGCCGCAGCAAATGATATCGGACTAGGCGGCATAGGCAATCCCAATGTGGAATTTGCGCCCAATGCCTCAACTTGTTCTATGGCATCAAAAGGCAGTTCAGCCAGATTAATATGGGGCTTTTTGGACGGGTCCGTTGCGCTTGTGCTTGCGGATAAGGTTATGAATCCCTGGCGTATCACATCGGAGCTTAAGCGATGTAGGGTCCACGAAGAACATCAGGGTGCCGTTTCTGATTCCGCTTGGAGTATCGACGGTCTTATGGCCGTCACAGGCGGTTTCGATGGACATGTCAAACTCTGGCTTGCTGATCCGTTGGAATGCATTTGGGTCTCGGAAACCCAAGCTCTGYCCGACCCATGTCTCAGGGTAGCTATTGCTGTAAGCCATCAGCAGGGCTACAAAATTGCAGCAGTGTTCAAAAGTGGAGAGATTCATTTATGGTCGGGTTATGATTCCGAAACGACCCGCAGCGCCTCGGCCGACCAAGTTAGGCAAACTCGAATTCCATGTCCATTGCAGGGTTTCGAGCGGGACGCCAGCCTCGTTGTTCTCCCGACTATTGCATCCTTACATTTAGACACGACCACCGAAGAAGCCATAACCATTCTGATTGCATACAAAAACCACCCCTTGTTCTATCGGATTTGGATTGGAGCCGGCGATGGTTCCGTGGAGACGACGGCCTTTGGCGACCCGTCTCTCGGACCGATCTCGTCCATTTCGCCTTTCTTTTCCTCGGAGCCCGGAGAGACCAGTTTTGTCATGGCAGGAGACACCCTCGGATGCGTCAGCATCTACGACTGGCGTACCGCGCCGGCCTCGCAAGAGCCGGTGCGACCTGCGGTGAAATTTGAAGCTCACGAGGACGGCGCAGCAGTCACGGCTATCGCGTGGAATGGCGTGATACTGATGACAGGCTCTTCCCGGGGGTCGATGCATGCGTGGAATGGATTGACCTTTACTCATCTTCGGTCATTTGAATCACATTCTGGCCGGCGCAACAGACACCATTTGCAGGAAGAGGAAGCGAATGATCAGGGAGTCAAGCAGATCATTCTAGATGCATCCAGCGACATGTTCATTGCATGTGCTTGCGATAGGGTGCTGGCTTGGCGGGCTTCCTCGGAAAAACGTGTTGAGCGAAATACATCCAAGCATATTGCAAGGAGAACAAAGAGTGGATATGCCAAGTACCTAGGTAGGCCTGATTGCTATTGGTATTTTTTTCACCGCTGAGCAGCCTATGACGTGCAGAACAAGTGGAGATGAAAGAGACGATTCAAGAATCTCGACGAATGGTGGAGCAAGAGAATGAGTCCTTTAAGCGTACCTTCGCTAGAGAAAAGGAACACCGAGCCAAGCTGGAGAAGCTCGGTCTCACGGAAGCAGAAGCGCTCGAGTATGTGCTAATGCTCAGTCGTGAAGAGGCCCTGGGCAGAGGGGTCGTGGACGCAAATCAGGCCATAAGCGAAGAAGGCGTATTTGATATTGACGAATCACTGAGGTCGGCCGGCCATGCGTATGAAGGGGCTGCATCTACATCGTCTCTACGCCGATCGCCGTCTTTATCATCCGTCTCGACGGTATCCGATCAGACATGGAGCTCATATAGTGAATCACCGGCATCCTATAGTCGTTACGCGGCCGCGAATCCTCAGGGTGTTGARACGTCATTACCCTTGTCGATTTCTTCATCGGTGCCTTCTATGATGTCAGGAACTACCACTACGTCGACACTTGGCGGGGATGAGTTTCCTCCGATTGCTGTTAGCCCAACGTCAAGCATTGCGTCGGGTTCTCGGTCTCCAAGCAGTAAGAGCCCTGGAAAGAGCTGGTCCAGCGTGGCCGGAACGTCTCCGCCTGGTCAACCAACTCGGTCGGCGTCTGGGCCTAGAACATTCCGTCCTGTGGGCGCGGGAGCCGTCAAGTATACTTATGATAGCGAGGTGGATGAAGATTTGCGGTATGCGCTAGAAGTGAGCCTGGCGGAGGCTCAGAGTCGGGGTCAAACGTGAACTCCGAGTCGGCAAATTAGAGAATTCATAGATTCATGTCTTTATTAATATTGTTCTACACAATCCGTCGATCTGTCATTGTACGGACTATACAGCCTGTGCCCGCGATTTCCGTCAACTGCGCACGGGTCAGAACTCTGTGGTCTTGAAATTCCATTCCAAGAACCTACCTTTTCGTGCCATGCTAGCAATGTGCTGCAACTGATATCTCCCCCGCCGGGCGTAGCCATCCCTTTGTAGAGGTATTTCATGAGCGTGTCTTGGTCGTCCTGCGGAAGCAGCCTGATGGCCCCTGATATATCTGTTGATTTTGTCGAGTTGAGGATGGTGAGGAGGGACTGGAGCGTCACGTTCTGATGGGGTCGGTGCCTATGCGAAACATGTCGGGAAAGCCAGACAGACCTTGGCTTCGTCTGCGCCTAGCCCGTAGGGCGCATTTTGCAGCACGGTTTGGAGGGCGCCTGCGACGTCGTTCCTGTGTTGCGGGTTCATATGGATCAGTGGCTTGGAGACGACGGCGCACGCACCTGGCCAAGGCGCTCCTGACCGCGGTCTGTTTGTGCTTTGCCTCTGCGAGGACCTGACCAGGGTCGCGGGGGTCCTCATTATAAATCTCCGACTCTTGCAGAGCGTCCTCGTCGTAGATATCAATATCAATCTTGCGAAAGTTGACGTCCATCGTGGCGCCGTCAATACGGGAGACTAATCGTGGCGGTGCGATGGTAATATTCCTTTTTCGGAAAACAAGTCGTGTTATCTACTGTACTGAAAAAGATAACTCTAAAATATCAAAAACAAGCTATACGCGTGAGAGTGTGGGGTTGGTGTTGATGGCGGGGATAAAGAGAAACAGAGGGAGGAAGAAAGAAAAACCGTTCCCTGCTACATCACATTATGATGCACCGGCTGCCTTGTGGCTCTGCAGAGTTGGTGGATGTTCGTTTCTCAATCTCGGCAAGGACATTTTCGAATACTTTGCCTAGGAGGGGAAGCAAGGTAGGGGATGTGTTCGGCGAATCGAGAGTGAAGCTAGGGAGAGCAATGGAGAGACTTACCGACGTTGATGTTCTCCTTTGCGCTGGACTCGAGGAAGGCGGCCTTGTTTGCATCTGCCAGCTTCTGGCCCTCGAGAGAGTCAACTTGTCGGCTGAGAAAATGTCAGGTGTCGCAATATGCGGTCGGGCACGGACGGAACTGACTTTTGTAAAAGATCACATTTGGAGCCGACAATGACACAGGGCAGCTCGGTGACGCCGCAAAAGTCTATAATCTTATCGTAGACGATCTGGATCATGTTGAAGGAGTTGCGGGAGGTGATAGAGTACACGAGGACATAGCCGTGTATGCCGATGGCGTACTGGGAGTTGAGGGGGGAGTATTCGTCCTGGCCAGCAGTGTCGATGATGTGGCAGTCGTACTCGACACCCTTGTAGGTGACGCTCTTTGCAAAGGTGGATTCTATGGTTGGGTAGTAGGCATCGGCGAAGTGGTTCTTGCGGCGGTCAGCAAGGCGGCGACAGAGCGGGAGAAGAGTACCTCGATGAATGCGTTGACGAGCGATGACTTGCCGACGGAGCGGGAGCCCAGGACGGCAATCTTTCTCTTCTTGAGACCGCTCGACATGGGGAGAGCGTAACACGTGACAGTATCTAGCTATCTATTCGTCACCGAGTCACCTGCGCTTCGCCTGCGCCTTCTTCGCTTCAATCTCCGCCGCTTTCGCTGTGTAAAGTCAGCCCCGCCGACGCGCGTGCCGGCCACTTACCGTCCGCCTCCGCCTTGCGCCGAGCCTGCGCCGCCTCCCGCTCCGCCCGGATCTTCGCCAGTCGCGCTAAGTCCGCCTGCGCTTCCACAGTCTTGCCCGCTGCGTGCAGCTTCCAGTACTTTTCCTTCGCCTCCTGCTTTTCCTTTTGCTCCCTGCTTTTGTTAGCCAGTTTACTCTGCACACGGAGCCCGCTTACCTCTCGCGCCGCGTCAACTCGCGCGGAGCATCAAGGTCAGCGATGGTCACTTTTTTGGTGACATGATTAGGGTTGATTAAATCCGCGTCCTCTTCCTCCTCTTCCTCTTCAATGCCGTCCTCTTTCTTCTTCTTTAGTTCTTTGCGTTGTGCGCGCGTAAGTTCAGGATGCTCTTTGTCCTCCTCTTCCTCGGACTCGTCTTCATCTTCACCATCTTCTTCCTCTTCTTCCTCCTCCTCATCGTCTTCCTCACGTTTACCTCGCCTGTACTATCAGTAAGCTAGATTACACATATACAAGTCTCCATACTCTCGGTTGGAATTGGCTAATTCCATATCTCGACTTGGGACTTAAGTCGCAATTGATATCGGCTAGATCAAATATACCTGAAATGACGCCCTCCGCCCCGCTTCTGCTTGAATTTACCTGCGCGCATATCAGTAAAAGTCTGGACACGCCAGGGGGCCGCGCACCTGATCCGCGCACCATGCTTGAAGACGAGTTGATTGACGATAAGCAAGTGGCTCTGAGCCTTGTTCAGACTGGATTCGGCCATTTCCCCATCTGGCTTCGGAGTTTGAATTTGCCCGAACCCGACTCGGACCGTCCTGCAACCACAATGACAACGATACCTGCGCGTCTTGCAAAGCCGTCTCAGCTGTCGTTGAGCGCAGCAGAGGCTCGCAAACGCGCCATCCGCCTCTATCGTGACTGGTGCCGCTCGGTCCGTGTTCCTCCGACCCGACGTCGTTTGCTCACGCCGTAGTAACAGGCACCCGAGATCGTACAACTGTATGCGCTGAACGTTTCTCCTGCGTACGTCAGGCATTCCATTCGGGAGCGCTTCGAGAAGAATCGCTATGTTACGGATTTGCGCGCTATTGATGTGCTACTCTTGAAGGGGAGGCAGGAGTACCAGGAGACGCTCAACTGCTGGAAGCAGAGGGACCATGTCGAGGGTATCCTGCTGGCTCCACAGTATAGACCACAAAAGACGTTTATGCAAAAGTTTTTGGAAGGTGAGTGGCGGTCTGGTGTCCGTCGGTGCCTTTTGCTTGATGCGCTCGGTACAGGTCGGGACGAGGAAGCTGTACTTCCAGCTGCTACTGGTGTTGTGTAATTTATATTACCACGGATTATAGAAAGGATTCGTTGCCAAGTTCCGCGAACTGCCAATCTGGCTAGCAGTACTATGCTGCTTTTGATCAACTGCATACATGTGTTCAGAGTATCCTAATACGGGAGCGACCACACCGTATGCCCCACGCCTGCGCCCCGCGCAACCGGTGCCAGCCGTTCATACCTCACTATAGTCAAGGCGTACGCGATCCGCGCGCAAGCTAATGACTTCACGGGTTGGGCCTTTCTGGCTAACTTTCTCACCMTCCCATTCAGTTGACCTTGAACGGATTAGTGTGGAACTGACATCCATCTCTTACCTACGGTCCTGCGACCGGTGAAGTGGTCATCCTAATGACATACATAATCGGATGCTTCCGGCAGCACAGGTTTATACAGCCTTTCGAATGAGAAGCCTGCTACTGACCTATCACTGCTATTATCATGGTCGAGACAGTTACCGAAACAATCAAGTTTGAGGACAAGTACGAGCTCGACGCCGATGAGCTTGCCTTCTACAAAGCCCAAACCAGGATCCAAGGTGATGAGGAACTCAAGAGCCATATTGCCGCCGTTCAAGCGAATGCACTTGAAGTCTTTCCATATCCTTGCATCAAGAGGTTGGGGTACGTGATAACTATTGTCGGGCCATGTGATCGCGATGAATAATGTGGGGGTTAAACAGGCTTAGGATAACCCACGTACCTGCTTACCCACGTGTCCTGCAACTTGGCAAGGAGCGGGAAGATGCGATATTGCTGGATGTCGGTTGCTGCTGTGCGTATCTCTGATTCCATTTCGTCGACTATGGGTTAGAGCTGAATCTTGGCTATTATCAAGTCGGAAACGACTTGCGAAAGGCCGTGGCAGATGGTTGGCCTGCGCAGAACGTAATCGGATTTGACTTGCGCCAAGGTGTGACTGAGATGCTT